>JABFFJ010000067.1:0-136929 GCA_013623715.1 Fusarium verrucosum
GAGGTGGTGGAGGCGCAACAGAACACGCTGGAGGAGGAGGAGGAGGCGGGGGAGCGGGAGGAGCCCCGGTTGTTGATGTTGGTGGCAGTGGAGGAGGCGGAGGCGCGCTGGTCGCTGGCAGAGGAGGAGGAGGAGGTGCGCTGGTTGCTGGCAGAGGTGGAGGTACAGGCAGAGGCGCGCTGGTCGCTGGCGGAGGAGGGGGAGCAGGAGGAGGATTGCTGGCAGCAGGAGGAGGAGGTACAGGTCGGGAGCTCGGAGGCGGCAGTGGTGGAGCTGAAGATGCCGGTACCTTGGGAGGCAAAGGCGGAGGAAGAGCCGCGGGCACGGGGTGGTTGTCGGCTGCTCGTGGGGGAGGTGGAGGAGGGACAGGGCCGCGGCTGGGTGTCGGAGGAGGTACCCTCGAGCCTGGGAAGGGTGGAGGAACTCCGAACTTGTGACCCTCGTTCTTTTGTGTTTCTATAGGAGTCTTGGCCGGTCTAGGAGGAGGGGGAGGTCCTGGGTTGGGATTCGCTGAGACAGGCCTTGGAGGATCTTGACGGGCAAACTTTCCAGCATCAGCCAACGGAGGAGGTACACCAAACTTGGGCCTAGGAGGTGACGGCGCTCGTTCGGCCTCCTTTGCAGGAGAATCGGTCTTGCCGGACCGTCTCGGGGCTGGAGGAGGTGGGGGTCCGCCCTTTCTCGGAGCCGGTGGCGGCGGAGGACCCTCCGATTGAGGACGACCACCGGGTGGAGGCGGTGGAGGAGGGGCTCGAGAACCCCGTCCCTCATTACCGTTGGCAGCTGGCGGTGGAGGCGGAGGCGTCGAGTGAGGTTGGTTGGCCTTCTGCTGTTCCTCCCTCAAAAAGTCCACAATGAACTCCTGGTTCTCTTTGATAAAGTCGTCTGTCAAACCCTTATCTTGAAGATCCGCACCAAAATGCTCGCGCCAAAGCGGATCGAAAGCATCTAATAGCGCAAATTCGGAAGGTCTTGAACCATTGAGATTAGGCGTCGAGGCGATAGCATGGTGATGGATGGAGTGGTTGGCCAGTCGTGGAGACTCCGGAGGCGTCGGACCTGTGTGGTGAATGTTGACATGACTGGTATGGCGATGACTGAAGAGTCCTCCCAACAAGCCATGCTTATGGGCGGGCTGAGCACCTCCACCAAAGGGTGTCGCCTTTGTCGCTCGGCTTGCGTTCTTCTCTCGCTCGTCCATCTTCTTCTTGAACTGCTTGGCCTCCTTTTCGTCGACAAAGCTCAAACCAGCCAGGCATTCCTCGATTTCGAAGGTGTGGAAAAAGGTTCGGTCCTGGTTGTAATTCCATGAATCAAAGATCTCCTGGTCCCAGATAACTCCTCGATTGGGAGGCTGAGCGAGTTAGCAAACGACGGTTAGGAATGGCTGATCGCCATTTAGGGGCCACATCATGGGCATACCGATATGTCGACCATCTTGATCCAGTAGGTGTTTCCAACGAGATCATTGACGAGCGCAACGGCTCCTTGTAGTCCGGTATATGTCCATTTTGAGCGATTGGGGTAGGCGACGTAGAGTCTAGCGACGGCGACGGCCTGGATCTTGTTGGACTGCTTGGGGATAAACCGCTTGACGGTATCCTTATCTTCGTCGCTAAGGATGGACGGCATCGTGACGTCGCAATCGAGTAGATATCACCGGATCGGCGTCGTAGAATCAAGTATCTCGAAGAAGTGATAGCGACGGGAAGGATATGAGCGAAGGTAAGACGAATTCGCCGGTTGTCGCCTGGACTGGACGCGTGGAGTGGCGCTTGTCAGGCCTACCTCTCTCCTCTTTCAGCGTCTCGTCAGAATCGCTTGGCGCTCGCTCGCGTGAGGCAGCCGAATTCTGGGGGGTTTTAGTTATGGACGGGAAGTTGAAGCTCTTTTTCGTTGGGTATACGAGCAGCGCCCGAGCTTTCGGGCTTGAGTGGAAAAGGATCCCTCTCGAATGAATGGATGGCTGGCGCAGGCGAGCACGGATGGTCGTCGCACGTTAAAACGGTGTTCGTTCGTCCGTGGGGGAACAGTCAGCCAGCGGTCGGTTGGTCGGTCGGTCGGTTAGGATGGGCGATGTGTGAAGAGCCAGACAGAGTCCGTCCCGTCCAGTCCGTAATGAGAGAAGTGAGCACCAGCCACAGGCTAGAGCACTTGCAGACCTGGGTACTGTACTGTACACCTAAGCTCACCACAGCCACTGTAGGTAGTGGAGGTCTGGGAGCGGGGCAATCTACGTCTTTGTGCAGCGGGACGAGAGGTTTGCTTTTTGGCGAGCGGCGGGAATTGGGAAGCTTGATACAGTATGTACGGTACATCGATAGGAATGGTTTTATGGCGACAACTATGACTGTGACATGCAACGCGGGCGGTCAACTCACCAAGCATCAGGTATCTAATTGTTCACCGCTTCAGCCACCTTGCCAGGTTCTAGAAATTTCGCAGGGCAGCGGTCGACTGTTGGGCAGCTAGAGTTTAGCAAGATAACCGCTGTCTTTTGGTGGAGCTCTTAAGGGGTCTGGGGCTGACTTTGATTAAGAGACCAAGTACTTACATATATGTAGCAGCTGGGGGTAACTATACACCTATCTCGAGTACAATTGGGAGACCTAGAGTTCCTTTGTTCTGATACATCGGATACTTCAAGTCTTTAGGTATGTAACCTCGCATGTCTGGCTGCCCGTACAATGGATAGTGTCTCGGCTCTAAATCTGGGTAGGCTAATGAGGGGCAGAAATAGCTGCGTGTCAGCAGGGACTCTGAAGCTGCCGTTGGTTAGTGCCATGATACCAACATGAAACTACAATTATTCGTCAACACATTCAGCTCAATGTCATGACAAGACAGATTAGATGTCTTATTGCGTTGTATTAAAATCGTGTAGTAACATGGTCCCAGTCATACAATCATATCCACAAAGCAACTTCTGGCACTGAAGTCCCCTGCGGCTTATTTCTTGTTCAAAGCCTCCATCTTGGCCTTGCGCTCCTCCTTGGTGCCCTCCTCCTGGGGCATATCCTTAGGCACGGCGGGTCCGGGGTGGGCAGTGAAAGCAGAGACCTTATCCTTAACCTCGTCCGTGATGGGCTGGATGGAGAATTGCTTCTCGCCCTGCTGAAGAGAGTGTCAGTATTATGTATTGAGGGGTGATGTTGAAGCTCTAGCGTGTTGTCATGTGTTGACTTACCTCCTTCTGTTGCTCAGTACCGGTCATTTTGGTGGTTGTTTAGAAAGAAAAAATGTCTTTAATACAATCAAGCTTTTTGGTTGCTCTGATCCAAGATCTTGTTGATATCCAATGTTGGGTTATCAACGTCCTTTTGTAGTCGTTGTCTGTATCATGAGCGATGACGTCGTTCTCTCTGGCCAGACCACGTAAGACTGCTATGTGGCGTAAAATGCGACGGATAGAAACGCAGACACTTTAGGGACGTCAGACGTGTCACAAGAGGTCGGATACAGACTTCTAATTGGCCCCTTGTTCCAAAAACCGCCGATGGTTAAACCACTACATAGAGTACTGTATGCCGTATCAACTCAAAAGATTGGCCGATGGGGCTAGCAAAACACTACGATCTCATGCAGCTGATCATTCCGGGCGATATCACCAAAGATCATAGTATCGCTGTCCAACAGCCTGCGCGGGTTACAGAAGAAATCCCCATGCTGGTTCAGTACCTAGTAGTCATGATATGAAAGCTTTGGAGGCTATTATTCCTGAGAGGAACGTCATCCAAAACCCACAACTCTTTGAGTTTCTATCTCATTTTTATTTTTATTTTGTCATTCCTGGGTACATCCTGATGGTTGATATCCCTTCGTCCTTGATTTCATTGTTGTGTGACCTGCACATCCCGTCGTGCACACCACAATGGCCATCACCACGTCATTTTCAAGATCCTGCAGTCCTGGATAGTATGTACTACTGTACTGTATTAACTCGAAAAGTTGGCCACGCTTTTTAGGTTCTTTTTAGCTAATTTTAGGTTATTAATTCGCTAAAATAGGAATAAGAATATAATCCTAATCCTAAAAGTTATGATTTCTTAGGGAAAAGGTACCACAGCTTTCAACATGGAAGCCACAGCTGCTTAAGTAAGTTACCTACATACATATCTACAAACCTAACATTATGACTCAACCTCAAACCTTCAGATGCTACGGAGGCAGGGCCAAAAGGTTATTACCTAGCTCGCATACTTAAGATGGGAGGATAGGTTCCTCTTCACAATAACCTCGCTCTTCTCTCTCCCTCTTCACAACCACCTTTTCTCACCCAGCACAACAAGATGAAATCACCATCAACAGGGCCTAAGCCGTCCGTGGAATCCCGTCTTGAAGCTCTAAACAAGTTTCTAGACCTCTATCCATCTGCTTTCGACCATTACCAGCGCTTTATTGAGCATCAGCAGGAGCACAGCAAGCCTGTCGAGTTACTACCACTTGACGAAATTGATCAACGCCTTGTCCATATCGAAAAAGTTGTTCAGTCTCAACGCGAAGATCGAGAAGACCCGGAATGGGAGTTGAATTCCATTCAGTTTTGTGTTCTGCTAGACATGCCGCTCCATAACCTTGTCCGCACTTATCAAGACGCGAAGGATGCGCTGGCCTTCGCTCCTCATCTCAATAATATCGGGCCACTCGTCTCATACTGTAAGTTTCATCCCCATTTCTGAACAGCATATACAAAGACAGAAAAGGTTATCGTCCTGTTTTTCGTCAACCTGACATTATGTGGCTGAACCTCATCCTGCCTCTGACAGAAAAGGACCATGTCAGCCTTTTTTTTTTGGTCAACCTCAGCCCATCTCCCCCCTATGGTAGTTTTATCTAACATAGTTTCAGTTCTTCAAAGGGAGCATTATGTACTCAAACCGAAGACCAACAAAAGAAACTTGACCGCTGTTCAAAGGGCAGCGGTTGAGATGCGACAACATATCCTGGCGAATCTTTCCAGTAAAAGAAAAGATCGAAATCAAAAGACAATCGATACGTGCCAGATGTACGATGGCGGCCGATGCGTAGTCACAGGTATCGCACACCCCGAGGTATGCCATATAGTACCGTTCGCATGGAACAGCTCCTTCAAAAACTGTACGATAACGGGCAAGCTTATGCTCACTATGGCTGAGACTCTTGATCTTCCCTGGGGCGCCGATGGACAAACCACTGTGAAGGCTCTCAAAGAACTACACCAGAATCCAGGCTCTTCAGATCAAACATGGAATGTCATTTGTCTCAGCCCTTCTTTGCATGACTGGTGGGGTCGTGCTTACTGGGGGTTCAAATGGCTTGGCTTCACGCTCAAGACTGACGACCCTACTAAGTCAACCATCAAACTTCAATTTCACTGGATGCCACGGAATGTGAAGCGAGACCCGAATGCATCTTTTCCTTTAGCACAGGCGACAACCCTCAAGAGTCAAATCAACCATCAGTATGGCAGCGAGCCATATCTCTGTCTTGAGGAAGGGTGCCAAGCATGCAATGGCACACAAGGCATTATCGCCCATAATGCTCAGAGCGGGCGTCCTATCAGGACAGGGGATATATTTACAATCATTCGGGATACAGTCGATGTCGAATTCTTCCGCCGCATGATCGACATTCAATGGGCAATAATCAAAACAGCTGCTATATCAGGAGCAGCTCTTGTTCCATATCAGCTGGTTGAAGACACGGCATCAGAAGAACCAGATGAACCTTAGGGTCCCTTTCAGCTAATTTTAGGCTATCAATTAGCTAAAATAGGTATAAGAATCCAATACTAATACTAAAGTTATGATTCCTTAGGGAAATAGTATCCACAGGGTGCAGTGAATTCCCTATTCCACTCTTTTCTCACCCCAGCACAACAACGAGATGGCATCGCCATTAAAAGGGCGGGACCATTAAAAGGGCGTGGCATATCGATCACAACATGACATGCCTGCCATGGAAGGAATATCAGAAGTCGACAGCCGACCTGTGCAATATGTTCTCCTGCAAACAGATATCATGGAAAGAGTGACAAAATGCCAAGAAACCCAATTTATTGTTTCAGAGGAAGTAGATTCCGTCCATCATGGCTGCTTGGTCTCATGTATTGTGAACTCTGCGATCATCTTCCTCTCCAAATAAATCTTCATAAGTGATATTCCGCCAGTATGTCTGTCTCCGGGTCTCGTCCCACCAATCCAACCATGCGAAGGAAGTGAAGGGGTGCCTTTATACGAAGCGTCATCTCCTGCTGCTTAGTCGTCTTCTTCAGGGAGCCTCTTATCTCCACCACTTCTCTGATCAATTCGTTCCAGACCAGGTGGAGCCGTTCGATGAGTTCGCTAACAGACGCTCGATCCTTTTCCAGGGTTCGAATAACTGCATCCCATTCCCTGGCGTAGCATGGTAGTTCATGGATCCGATTTAGCATTAGCTGGGCCTATACGGATGTCAAGGTGGTGTCGATCAATTTCGTCAAATAGTAGTAAATCGACATGACTGTGCTCCTGTCGATGCTCAATAAAGCGCTGGTGATGGTCTAGAGCAGATGGATAAAGGTCTAGAAGCATCTTTAATAGAAGCTTCAAACCGGGATTCCACAGATGGCTTGGGTCCTGTGGTACCTTTTCCCTAAGAAATCATAACATTTAGTGCAAATACTAAATTCTTAGCTAATTAGTGGCCTAAAATTAGGTAAAAAGGATCTTGAAGTTATAAAAGTTATGATTTCTTAGGGAAAAGGTATCCATCGGGCATGGCTAATTTTTGGAGTTAGTCGAGGCTCAAGCTCCCGCTCCCCACTAAGATCGATCTTCACATTCACGGGCAATGACGATCTCCCTTCAACACCTTGTCTCAATACTTGGGTGGCCCGCATGTCTGCAAATAATGCTCCCCAGCCAGTGAAGCTTTCGCTTCCGCTCGTATGTCCATTAGTCACTCTCAAATTTTGCATCCAGCTGATTGTTTCTAGGAATACCAGCAGAACCTGTTCCAGGAGCTTCGGGCTGAAGATGAGCTTGTCGTTATCGCCCGCGGACTTGGGTTGATGCGCCTTGTCAACAACCTCCTCCACTCCTACGACGCGGCCGGAAATAATTTAATCGTTATAGTCGCCGCTGATGAACGAGAAAATGGCTGGATCGGGGAGGCATTGGCCGAACATGCGGCTATCAGCTTGTCCCCCAAAGCGCGTGGTCTGACTGTCGTCAACACAGACTCCCAGAGTGTCGGCGCAAGAGAAAAGATGTACACTGGAGGTGGCATATTCAGTATCACGTCGCGCATTCTCGTGGTGGATCTTCTTACAGGTCTGCTGAATCCCGAATCCATCACAGGCCTCGTTGTACTCCATGCCGATCGCGTTGTCGCAACCTCTCTCGAGGCCTTTATTCTGCGAGTTTATCGCCAGAAGAACAAGATTGGCTTTTTGAAGGCCTTTTCTGATAATCCTGACCCTTTCACGACTGGCTTCTCACCTCTAGCCACTATGATGAGGAATCTCTTTCTGAGAAAGGCCTCTCTCTGGCCTCGATTCCATGTCACTGTCGCGCAATCTCTGGAGGGGAAAAAGAAGGCTGAAGTTATCGAACTTGAGGTCCCTATGACGGACTCGATGCGTGAGATTCAAAATGCCATCATGGAGTGTGTAGAGGTCAGTATTCATGAGCTCAAGAAGGGTAACAGCGGCCTGGAAATGGATGACTGGAACCTCGATAGTGCTCTTCTCAAGAACTTTGATGTCATGGTTCGACGACAATTGGATCCTAATTGGCATCGTGTGAGCTGGAAGACGAAGCAGATTGTCAATGATTTGACTGTTCTCAGAACCATGCTGAACTCTATTCTATCATATGATGCCGTTTCATTCCTTCAACATCTGGATACTATCCACGCCGCTCACTCTCCACCTCCTGGATCAACTCGACAAACTCAATCTCCATGGCTCTTTCTTGATGCCGCTCAAACAATTTTTGATACTGCGAGACGACGAGTATACTCTGCCAGCGCCAAGGATGCGGCCCGGGAAGATAACATTGACTCGTTGAGGCCTGTTCTGGAAGAGCTCCCCAAATGGGCGCTTTTGGCTGAGGTTCTAGAGGAAATTGACCGTGATCTATACTTTGAGCCTCCAGTACGAGACGATTCCAATGGCACCATCCTTATTATGTGCTCAAACACCGATACATGCAGACAGTTGCGAGACTTTTTACAACTTATGCATGTTAAGCCCAAGATAGAGAAGCGCACAGGTGAAGACGAAGAGGATGAGGATAAACCCTCTGCCGCTTTCATGATGCGAAGGCGATTGCGAAACTATCTCAAATGGAAGAGACAATTTGCTCAAGTTAGCGCCACCCTCTTTTCTGAAAATCAAAAGGCTCTCAATGGAGCCACTGATACTCGTCCGGGTTTTGCAGGGTCAAGAGGAGGAAAGGCCCCTGCGAATAAGAGAAGACGAGTGCGCGGGGGAGGTAACGTTGGTGCAAGCATGGGACGTGCTGAGAATGGCAGTATCATGCAGTATATCGAGAGGCCAGGAGAAGTTGCCAATCTCATGGCGGAAGTTCAGATCACAGAAGAGGAGGCACAGCAGAAAGAAGAGGTTGTGGCGGATCCCCTCGACAACATGGAAGAGTACTTCAAGCTGTACGACATGCAAGACCTCGTTGTCATTCATGCATACGATGGAGATCAGGACGAGCATGTCCTTGAGGAGACCAAACCGCGCTACATCATCATGTACGAGCCAGACGCCGCCTTCATTCGTCGAGTTGAAGTATACAGATCCTCGCACAACGACAGGAATGTGAGGGTATACTTTATGTACTACGGTGGCTCGGTTGAGGAGCAGAGATACCTGTCGTCGGTTCGGCGAGAAAAGGATGCCTTTACGAAACTAATCAAGGAGAGGGCAAGTATGTCACTTGTCATGACAGTAGATCCGGCGGAGGATCCTGAGAATGCTTTTCTACGTACCGTCAACACTCGAATTGCCGGTGGTGGAAGACTAGCAGCAACAGCTGAACCGCCGCGTGTTGTGGTTGACGTTCGAGAGTTCCGCTCGTCGTTACCATCACTGCTTCACGGTCGCTCCATGGTAATCGTGCCATGCATGCTCACGGTTGGTGATTACATCCTGTCACCAAACATCTGCGTGGAGCGAAAGTCTATTAGCGATTTGATCTCATCATTCAAGGATGGTCGACTATACAGCCAGGCCGAGACCATGTTTCAGTACTACAAGAGTGTCATGTTACTGATCGAGTTTGACCAGAACAAGTCCTTCACTCTGGAGCCTTTTGCCGATTTGTCTGGAAGTCTAAACAGTGTTGCCCCAACCAACATGTCATCCGACCTCCAATCCAAGCTAGTGTTGCTGACTCTGGCTTTTCCAAAACTACGCATCATCTGGTCCTCTTCCCCATACCAAACAGCCGAGATCTTTGAGTCCCTCAAGACTCAGGAGGAAGAGCCAGACCCAATTGCTGCTGTCAGGGCCGGGTTGGATAAGGACACCCGGGCTGAGGAGCAGGCTTTTAACCAGGAACCTCAGGATATGCTTGCTATTGTGCCGGGTGTTACGCCGCAAAACATCAAGAATCTGGTGCTCAAGACGGAGAGTATTCGTGAGGTTGCCAATATGACAGTACAAGAGTTGGCGCCGCTGGTGGGCGTAACGGCTGGGCGACAGATCCATGGGTTCTTTAACCGTAATGTTATGGAAGAAGATGACGATTAATGTGAGACGAATATATCATAAATTTGAGTAGACAATAATATCAAGACTGTGTCGCAGAAAGATTTAAGGATTGGGTATCCTAATGCTAACGCAAGAATACATAAAAAACCAAATACGGCCGTTATCATAACAAACCCCCTCCACTATTTACCAGGGTACCTTTCCCATGCCCATCAAATTGGTATCACAAAGCGTTTCGTTTCAAGTATTCATCGTCTATACTCTTGTCGTCCTCATGTGCGAGCGAGTGCGTCGCTTGGCACGGCCACCTCTGCTACCACAGTAGCCGCAGGTGAGGAAGCTGATAATGATGCCGCAGAAGCGAACAACGGCGCCGATGATGGCCTGGAGGATACGGCCGACGCCAGAGATGATTGCCATGATTGCATCTCCAATGGTCTGGAGGCAAGATCGGATCTGTTGAAGGGGGTTTGTTAGTGAATGTTTATATAAATGTGGATGTGAGGCTGTGGTGGCGTACACAAGACATGATACCGCCCATCTTGAAGGTTGTTGTGTGTGTAGGTGAGTTGAGTTGTGTAGTTGTACGAAATGGTCTGATTTAGGAGTTGTAGGTTATAGGTTTTTGATGTGTTTGTTTGAGATGGAATTATCTTTAATCGAACTTCTACAGCCTTATATATGAAATCAGTTGCGGTGACTATGCAGGGTTTGTTTACACCTTCCGCTACTTTTGCTCCGTCATGTTATTCCCTGACGTCAGTTAGCGGTCTGCGATCCCCGCCACAACAGCTGTGGCTGCAAGCGAGTGATTGGCTGAACCATCATCATGACGTTCTTGGTGTGGCTAAAACTTATCAAAAAACAAGGCCTGCAAGCCCATTGCGGCTTTGTTCGACGTCAGGCAATATCGATTGCCTGCAGCTGATTTTCCCTCCCTTGCCGCTACTGTACAGATTAATTAGTGTGTGTGTGTGTGTGTGTCACCTTGTCAGATTTCAGCCGCCAGACAAGGATCAGGCTTTGATTAAACGAGCTGTGAAGGAGGGTTGAATCTGACGTCACGCTGTCATGATGAGATCAAACGATGAGAGCCTTTGTGTCACCCACGGCGATCAAGAAGGAATTCGAGTTTCTTGGCTGGTGGTCATTGGTCATTGTTCTTCACAGGGTAGTATTGAGGTCCGAAATTGCTCAGTGTCATGATGTGTCTGATGTCCGCATTGGGGTATCTTTCTCTTCAACTCCAACCTCATTGAGATGAGTGGTTATCTAGGTAATTAGTCCTTTCCAGAAATATCTAGCTTTTTTCTTTTTTGTACAAGTACATGGTGGCTGAATTTGTGCCACGATAGGTAGGTAGAAACGCCCAAATCATGTTGCAAGAACAGGTTTGCGTTAGTTAAAACCACTTCTTCTTCTGCGTTACAGCCTTCTGCATGTTGATTCGTCGCAGCATCTCGCGGTTCCTATTATCTAAAAGGCCCAGCGCCGATCGATCATCGGGAAAATAGGCGTGCCCGCGGGGGATCCGCGGTCGCTCGTCATCCATCATCCTGATGCGCTGCACACGCCGCAGCTTCGTTAGGCCGTACCAGCATACCATAAGCGAGAAGACGACTGAGACACCCGTCACGCCGGCGAAGCCCCAGTTTGTCTCCTCGATAAAGTTCTCCAGGTTCATGCCGTAGAGACCAGCAAGGAACGTTCCCATGGCCAGGCCTAGAGTTCCGACGCTGAACTTGAGATCAAGCAGCATGAGAGCGTTTCGGTTGGCGTCTAGGATAGCACGAACGCTGCATTTGTTAGTAACATGATTAGCATGAGGCCGGGGATTGCTTACATTTCCTCCGTGTTTCGAATGCCAGAAACAAGGTTACCGGCTTCTTGCACAATTTCATCCGTCAACTTGTGGTAGGATTCCAAAAGCATTTCAACCTCTGTGTGGTCATCCTCTCCCCTGAAAAGGTCATGCGTCTTCTCTGTCAAATACATGGCCGACAGATCATCATCTGCTTCAAGAAGATCTTCAATGGCGTCTCGCACCAGCTTCGCCTTTTGCTCAAAGGTGCTCACTCGCTTGGATAGAATGAGGAGCATCCGCAGCTTGTTTCGGTCGATATCGTCCTCGAGCTCGCTAAGAATATGCATGACAGGCTCTCGTACCGCCTCGAAATCTGCTTCAAGCTCAGACGTCACCGAGGTCAACACCGCTTCTAGTGCGCGGAATTCGTAAGGTAGACCGCCTGATGTCTGTGCATTTTTCTGTTGCAGTTTCCCCTGCAAGTCGTACATGAAGGCCGATTGAGGGTATGATGTCTTGGAGCCGTAAATATCGAAAAGAAGTACTCGGTCATGTTTGATCAGGACCTTGAGATGGAGAAGGTTCAGCAAGATGGCCGAAGGTCGGATAAGGATATGAGGCAGATTTGATGAATCGATCTTTCGTAAATCTCGAGGTAGCAAGCCGAACTAGAAAACAAGCATTGTTAGTTATCAAATTGCCAAACGTCCATCCACCTGTCGTAGTAGTGCATACTTTAGCAATAAGTTCAGTCTTCTTGAACTCTCCATCGACCAGAATTACGTTTCCATGCTCGTCGACCTCTGTACATCGCAGTCGAGGCTCGGAGGCCGCCTTGGCCGCAAGTGTCCGTCGATTATTGAAAATGGAGGAACCATCAGAATATTCGTCGTGGGTCGGAAGATCGTCTGGCTTCAGAGCCTTGTCGTCCTTCCTTCCACCAAGCTTAAAAAACCGATCCCATGATGACGAATTGTCCGAATCCGAGTCCTGGCCCTTGAATAGGCTGCGCACACTACGGTTTGTGCTGAAGCAGCTCTGCGATGCCCGGGGCAGATGTCGATTTTGTAGTTTGCGAGTGAGGGGATCTCTAGGGAAGATGGAGGAGTCCAGTTCTGCACATCTCCTCTCGCATGTCGCTCCCAGTGCCGTAGAATGTTTCCGTGCCGCTAGAGTATTCAGTGTTCGTGCGCGACAGCATAAAGCTGAGGTGGTCATCGAGTCTCGGCCATGATTTACGCTCGAAAAAGCCCTCTTGGACTGGCACCGGAGGAATCGCAGAAGGCTTCGAGAAGGAACCGGAAGACACAGGGTTGACTGCATCACTGGGATTTCGTATCACGTCGACATTGGCATTGAATGTAATTCAACGTCGCTTCATCAGGAAAGATATTGATTATCGTTGATAGGTGCTAAGAAAAGTCGATTCCACGAAAATAAATGCCTTAGTCATCAGACCCAAGCCATTGGTTTTGCGGCGGATCTCGAGTGGGGCAATGACTTTGAGCGAGACTTCAAGACTGGGCACATATCAACATTTCGAGAACGACAGTAGAGTTACATTAATAGGTATAGTGAGTGCCTGTTATGATAGAACGCCTATAGAGACTATTAGAGATATCATCAAAGCTTCAGGTATACTTTTTTTCAAGAACCTTCCGTGTGAATCGGCGTCTCATTCCTCCCTCCTCCTTAAACGGTCGGTCAACTTTGTATGCTTTTTTCCTTCATCAAACTTTTTTATAGCCTCAACTCTTCAAAGTCATCACATCAACAGGTCATTCACCAACATATTCTTTCTCGTGGAAAAATGCATCTCTGTTGAAATTTCGGGTCCTACGCTACTGTCCTATTTTCTGAAGAGCAGATCAGCTTCAAATTGTTCTGTCTGCACTGCTTGGCCCGACTTTCCTCATCTACCTCAATACTCCCTTTATCAAAGCCAATTCTTCTATTACAGAGTTTCAATTTCTACTTTTCCTATAATATCCTCACGCCATGAGTCTAACTCCTATACGCATCAGAGGCAAACGAAAACGCTCCTCTGCGAAAAGACCGTCCCCATCTACGCCTGGTAACGAGACTCCGCCTCCCAAGAAGATGAAGCGCTCGCTGTCCAATGTTCTGGCCTCACGAGCTACACGTTGGAGACCCGTTCTTCAAGCTCTCCCAGCAGAGATCCTAGAGAGCATCTTTCTA
Organism: Fusarium verrucosum; assembly: GCA_013623715.1. Lineage (NCBI taxonomy): Eukaryota > Fungi > Ascomycota > Sordariomycetes > Hypocreales > Nectriaceae > Fusarium > Fusarium verrucosum. The sequence goes on from JABFFJ010000067.1 coordinate 13,689, forward strand.
TATAGCGCCAATGTCGCCCTACCTCGCTCGTCACCAATCTTGGGTGCAAAGCTATCCGGGCGTGCTACTCTTATAAGATTTATCATTTGGGCTTTCCATGATACTTGGGAACAATCCTTTGGATCTCCTGAGAAATATTCTGCTTTGGATAAAGACAGTATAGTTGGTGATCGACATCTTCAGGTTTGTCTACCCCATCAAATAGACAGTGTGTTGTGGAAATCTAACACGATTTTATAGTCGGCCGTATTAAACCTACCTTGGATCAATGCGGAATTCCTTCTTCAGGCGCAAAAGACTTGGGTAGACAAATACGCTAAAGCCCTGAATTACCAACATTATCTTCCCCGGCTGGACGAAGACGGTGACCCCTTTATCTATAGCCAAGATCATCAATTTGAAGGCGGCGTGGGGCACTTCAACTCTCAAGAGTGTTTCGAAGCTGATTATCAGGAAGTTTTATCATGGAAGCCTTTCGAGAGGGTGGGATCCTGGGGCGGATGTGATGTTCATCCAAAGTTACGTATACCCACGACCCTCATCACCGGTCCGTGGGACGAGAAAAGATTACGTCTTCTATTCTGGCTTCGGCGAGGAGGAATAATCTATAATCCAGAGGAGCATGATACATCGTGGGAGATCCAGCTGGACTGTCTCCGTAATGCATTCATCGACGCCCCAGAGCCCAACGTGCTCATGACAAACATGATGGACCTCACTGCACTATGTCACGGCCTACCAAGAGATATTGCTCGAGAGGAAAGAAGACGCATTGACCAGCGGCTGAAATGGGGTTCTGACAGTGTCATATCAAAGGAGATACTCCAAGAAGTCTACGGAAGGATCGGAATGTTCCATGACGGCTTTGGCGCCCCAGGCTCACCAAAGTAACCACCATCCATGAGCTCTGCCTATGGTAGAAAAGGAGCATGCATCGCCTCCCATTTGGCTGCTTCGTTTAATCTTGCATCCACCAGAAGATCGGATAAACACCCCCCGTCTCGGTCTACCGCATCCAGCTCGTCTCACATCCCAAGAGGTTCAACCGACTCCAGGGGTGAAGTGTGATTACATTGAACTTTGTCGGACTGCAGTTTTTCATGGCTCATTTGGAATCATGATGAACCATCATACACCGCATCACTCGCTTGTGTGAACACCACCTCCCTAGGTATGCCTGGTGGTCATAATATGTAAAAATCACACATCGAAGCAAGGAGTTCATGATGGTCAGAAATTTTAGTATTGTTATAGATTTTAGACTTCTGCCTATGGCGGGAAGCTTGCATAGTTTGTTTAGATGTCATGAGATCTACCAAAGTCGGGTTACTGTGGAGAGAGACCTCAACACCATGAATAAGATAGCTGAACCAAGGCAACAGCACAGGCAGCGCATCACACACGTCATCATCTGAAACTAAAAGAGCCTTACCTTTGACTCACCTTGTACTCACCTTCATTCTCGCTTACCGTTCAGACTTATCTCCACCTGAGCCAACAAACTTGTGTACAACAACACCAACCAGTCTTCACGATATTCGCGTAGCAACACCAACCAAAGCCCACACACACAACTCATGAACATTGCCACCACCCAATCGAGGAAGTTCCCGATAAGAAAAGAAAGAAAGGGTAAGGTGACATACTGTCAAGTCTGTGCCAAGCGGACGGGGGAGGGGAGGGGGGATGACTCACACACCGTGAGCACCCCCATGGCCAATAAACCACGCGATCCCGGGATTTCACGGCCTTGATTTAGGCTGGTAGTTCCGAAGAAAGGAATCAATCAATCTTCTGGGTGGTTCGTAAATGTGAGTGTGCGTGTATACGTGGTTCGGTCAAGCTTTAGATCGATCAATAAGAAACTCTCGATATTGCGTTGCTTCACTCCGGTTCTCGGATCTCGTGTTTTGAGGCTTCCTCAGGCTTCAATCGTTCGGGTCGACAAGTTGATGCTTGTCTGACCTCGATTCTGGCGTATCACGTAGTCACATGGGGGGTGTTGGTTCGCTTCAGTTGCGTGTAAAATAAGTCAGCGTAAACGGGGCAAAAAAATAAAAAGTGTTCCAGCATAATGCTTTTTTTGATTTCGTGCTTGTCTTGGATTGCTCGTGCGTCTCTTCTCCTATCCGAAAAATTGGTTCCATAAGGGATTTGGAAAAAACGACTGCCACGAGTCCACTATCGCGAGGACTGTTTCAAGCTAGCTATTAGATTTCGCCATAGCGTCATCGCTCTCCTCAATTCAGATCATTCTCGGGACTCCTTTGCTCGAGTCCGCTTCCGAAATCGATTTGGTTTGTTCTGGTTTGTTTGCCATTGAGTTCCCAAAGTCTGCCTTTGACGAGGTCGAGTGGATTCAAGCTTTGGCTGTGTCTGAAAAAGACATCATGTTGTGTTTAGTTGTCTTGATTGCAGAAAAAGGCAAATTGAACTCCAGTTGATGCAAAACCGATTACCTTGCAGATTCCTTCTTGACGCCGGGGTCTTTGTTGTTCGGTGGCCGGGGTTGTCTGCTCGGTTTTGATAGCAAATCAAACCTATTACTCCTCCCCTCGTACTTCCCATCCATCTCTCATCTCCTCTCCTCTTCGCCATGTAATGCTTCTCAGAATGAATGAGCAAGCAACAAAGGCCGTATAAAAGCAACAGGTACAAACAAAAAAGCAGCGGCATCCTACTCATACAATATCTGCGCTCTTCACCTCCGCAAGACCCCTAATAAAAAGACTTTCGCCACCATCTCCCCTTCCCAAATGCCCAATCCCAGATATGCATGCAAATGAACACGCTTTTCGGCCCAGTCTCGAAGCAACAAATGCTGTCCTGGCATATTGATTGAAACGAGATCTGTGGTATCAAAGGCCTTTTAGCAAGAGACTCCTTTCTTCCCAGCCACCCATATCAATAATTCTTAACATAGGAAAACTTGTTGATTCGACATTGATTCTTCGCTTTGTAGTCAAAAGATATAACTTATCAATGGACGACACGGTATGAAGTTGGTAATAGATATTATTGTGACCAGCGAGGGGTAATGAATGGGTTTAGTTCAGGATACCCTCCCACATACCAGGTCCCCGAATACCGATGGCGGGGTGGACTGTCGAGACTTCGAAGCCCTGTGCCGCTTCGGCAGAACAACAGACTCGCTTGCCAGTACCGGGCAGGCTGGGTCGAACGGGGAACTGGAGGTTCGGCTCCGAGGTAATGCCTCGAGTGCGAACCAACGTATCAGGCCAGGTAGGACGCTGAGTAGAATAACGACCACCGAGCATCTCCCGGACATTCTCCTGGAGACAGTTATCCATGGACGCGGTCCTGCTTCGCTTTGTGCCACTTCTAGGGGCCGTTGCGGGCCTCATCTCAACTGCACCATAGTTCTGAAGCTCCTGCAGAGCACGAGCGGCATCAGAGTCACGAGCCATATCGTCAAGCTCCTGCTGTCGCCTTGCCAATGGGGTCTCCAAAGACAAGTCCCCGAGCTTGCCGACCGGGCCGGTGCAAGACTCAGGAGAGGACGTTTCGCAGTGCATATCATAATCCTCAGGAACCGAAGGGATTGTCGGCTTCTGGCTCAATCTCTCATTACATGTCTTGGACGCTCGGAATCGCGACGGCATACCCAGCCTGGAGCAGCTGAGGGTCGCGCTAGCAAGCGATGAAGACGATGAGATGGAAGAAGAGCGCGAGGAGCGCGAAGAATCCGAGATCATCGATTCAGGTGAGGATGCTGTTGACACTGAGTTGGCGAGAGAAGATCGACGGGTAGGGCAATAAGTTTGAGGTGACGAGGTCATGGTGACAGGAAGACGGTCGAGATACTGAGAAGTGTTCACATTGTTGGCTTGGGCCATGGCCAACCCCATAGCAGAAGACTTGTTGAGCATGTGGGCTGCGGCACTCGCTGCAGGAGTGCAAAGCCCACTGCTTTGAGGAGTGAGTCGAGGAGTTGGCAGCAGACCAAGGGTAGGAGCCGCGCGACCAGAAGTGTATCCTGTAGGTGCAGGCTCCATAACCATAGGAGCATTGTAGGACTTGGGAGTTGGGGTAGCCTCGGCGGATTCGTAACCGCTTGAAGCTTGAGCTTCTTGAGGGTTGAGAATGCTGCGGGGGGACAGCGCACAAAGGTCGCTTGACCTAGGAATGGCGGGAGTCGCGGGAATCAATTTCGAGATGTTGGTCAACTCAGGGTTAAGACCCAAAATGATTCGTTTCCAGTCTGCGACCTGCTGGGACACAGTCTGGGAGACACCTCCAGGAGATGAAGGGCCGGATGGAGGCGGCGTGTACTTTAGAACAATGTCGGTCCATCGCTGGAAGACCTCATCGACAATGTGCATCTTCCAGTTAACAGCGTGTAGGAAGGCGATCTCGTTCTGGTTGATCTCTTGAGTGTTGAGTCCCGAAATCTTGCTCCAAGCCCGAGCAGAATAGTTTCGGTCCTGCAGATACTTAGAAGCAAGAATCAGAGCCGCGAGGAACATGCGGCGGCCACACTGGAGCGCGCGGTCCGCATGACGATCCTCCGGTTGCTCCATGGTGAAATTGTGTTTCGGCACATGGGGCTTAATGAGAATCAAGTAATAGAGAGCAACTTGCAGAGTCGAGTAGCTAGTTCTTGACCGACGCAGGGTCTCTTGAATGAATGTGCGCAGGGGCAAAACAGCCCTGCTTCCAAGCTCATTTCGGCAGGGAACAGAAGAGAGAGGCCAAATGGCTTCAACAATCTGGGTCGACGAATCTGGAAGGGTAAAGGCTAAGCATATGGACGAGGCATCAGAATCCAGTCATAACATACCAACAAGACTATCAACAAAGTTAACTTTTCGGTCAGATTGTCGGACCAGGGCGGGAGGGCATGCAACGCGAGCACTCGAAGTTCTTCGAGGGTTCTGGCGCAATTCAGCAGGAAGTGCCTCCGTCTGGGTCTTTTGAACGCGACGTCTCAAGCTGAGAGCGCTGTCGGCTACGGCAGCCTTTCTCGAGAAGTAGGAATCGCAAGAGTCCGAGTCGGAAGAGTGGGCGGAAACAGAGGAGTCGTCGGAAGTCTGAGAGGTGGTGTCGGACCAGACAGAAGTAGTCGAGGTTGAGGCGGAAGAAGCTATAGAGGTGTTGTAGGGAGCATATCGGGAGGAGGGGATGTAAGCGGGCGAAACGGTCGTGTCGCACGTCATGTTGAAGAGTATTCGGAGCGGGCCTGAAGAGGGTTCAAGCCGGGATGTTTATCCAGTCGCCGTCAACAGCTAAGCCACCAATCAAATCGTGGTTTACCGGTATGTTCGCGGGGTCAAAGTCGAGTAGCGATACTTCGAAACAGCGTGTAAGTGCTGTCTTGAAATATATCCGTAGGTGTTTACAGGAAGCGTTCAAACAAGCGAGTTGAAAAGCGACTTGATAACACAAACGATGAGACCGGAAGACGAAGCGGAGACGGCGACAGGAATAAGATATGTTTTTTCAACAGGCATTGCGACAATGCTTCAAATCTCGGGAGTGAGGTCGGAAGCGAATGGTAGTCTTAGAACAAGGCTACCATCAGGGCGATCGAATAATGGAGTTCGGATTCGGGGAGCTGAGATCGATCGAGTATTAATGGAGATCAAGCCGGTAGGTGTTAGTTGATTATGCAAGGCACTGCACTGTTGGGTGAGATTTGCAGGTGTGGCTGAAGGTGAGACAACCTGCACGAGGTTGAATGTAGGTTGTTCAGGATTTATTAGATGGGCGACAGTTGCTTAAGTGGCCTAAGGGGCGAGGCGTGAGGCGTTGAGTTTGTGAATGACAGCCTGGCGTGGTGGGATGTGACTCTTTTGGTTTTGCACGGTGGCGATTCCGAGTAAAAGCAGTGGGGGCGTGTGGCAGATGGAAGCCAACTGGCGATCTCGGAGAGAGCGTGAGTGAGTGTCGCGGCGGTAGCCTGTGCCTGATTTGGGGCAAGGATGACTAACAGCAGCAAGTGTGGCGAAGGAGCTGATAGCAGGTGATGGTAGCCTGGCAGGGGGAGGGTAGTGAAGTGAATGTACAGGTAACAAAAATAGAATCGAATCGAGTAAACAGTAATAGCGGCAACTGAAGCAACTGAATCAGACGGTAAGGAGAAGACAAAGGATGATGGCAGATGAGTGAGAGTGAGTGAGTGAGGGTGAGGATGAAATGGGATAGTGATAGTGGCCACGGGCAAGTGAGCAATACAGCGAAGTCCGGAGACTTTGACAAAGAGTCACTTGAGTGGTGGACAGGACACTTCTCCGTAAAGTCACCTCACTGAGTGAAGGCGAATATGGTGCGGGTGCGGGCGATGGCCGGCCGGGGGAGGCAAGGTTGGTCCCTCGAGTGAGTGACCCTTTTGGGCTTGGGCTCGGCTAGGCTTGGCTGGGCTGGGCTCGGCTGGGCTGGACCCAGGCAGTGCTGTGCTGGAATTCGTAGGCAAGGCCAAACTGTGACTCTTTTGCAGCGTCAGGCGGCAAAAGAGGGCGAGTTCTGACTGTCTGTCTGACTGTCGCAGGGTGCAAGTGAATGCCGCTGCGGCCTGACTGAAGAAGGGTTCGGTTTTTTTTGAGTAAAGTTTGAACGGGGGGGTGGTTTTTTTTTTTTGGAGGAGCAAGATTACCAAGATCAAAACAACAACAAAGATGAAGACAAGACGCCGTGGAGAGTGGAGATGTACACGATCCAGAGCAGACTTCAGAGAGTCGCTTGGGGACGGATTTAAAGGGTGAAATCGAACATTATGGCGACGATGCTGTTCGATGGGGGGAGGGGGAAAAGGCGGGAGATGGCAGCGGCGGGCTATGGCATAGTTTTGAATGCCTGGGACAACGAAAGCGTGAGCAAGACCAGGAGGAGAGGCGAGTTGAGCGTCGGTACCTACGGCGCGCTGCAAGATTGGCCAGCGCGTTAGGTACTGTACCTTGCAGCAGTGTCGGAGTCTTGTATCAGCACTGTACGACCGAATCCTTGTAGGCCCTCCAGCCAGTCAGTGGGCTGCTTAATGATGCCCTGCCATCTCACACTGGACGAAAGGGAGCCCCTCTTTTGCAGCTCCGTGCAATACCGTGTGCAGATCGCGCATTCTGTACATTCTCGTGGCCTTGAAGCGTGTCTGCCTTTTGGCATCTCGCTATTGGCCGTCAGGCTTTCAACAGCGCGTGTTCTTCCCCTCCACCCTCCACCCTTCCCAGGGCGCCATCCCATCCTATCCCATCCACCTACTGTACCTCCTCGATCAAGGCCTCAAGGCATCCACGGATTTCTGTTTCCCTGGCATCGACAAGAGCTGTACATGTACGGTGAGGAGAAGGATGAGGTTGACTGGTTGATGTGCGTGATTAATGCATCATCGAGGGAGCTACAAGATACGGCTGTCCCTTTAGGTCTGTACCTACTTACATAGACAAAGTGCCTGTCGTCTTCTTTTATGCAGACATCATGAACTCAGTCCAAGCCTGGTGTTGTCAGGTTGTTAGCTATCCAGCCTACGTGACGATGACCAACGACTTCAATTTGACTCACCTCATCTTTGGACACTTCACTTGGCTAGCACGCCAACCCAACCAGGTTCGTGCATCTCGCGTATCCCTGCCGTCCCGACCACCCTGGTCACCCCTCCCAACCTTTGCTTCACTGAGCTGTCGACTGCTTGTGTTGGAAATGAAGCCGCCCTCGTTTTAGATTCTCATCATCTCTGCAGTTTCCAGTTTCACGGCTGCCCCTGGTTGGCGTCTAGTCTGGCGGTTTTAAACGCTCATCTTATAAAAGCGCAGATCATGCAAATCCTCAAGCTCTGGTGTAATGTAATGTAATGTACCTGAGAGGTAACGCCAATCCAGATCATTGATCCTTTGACCCTTTACCTCTTTGGGTGGGAGCATAGCCCTCCAAACTTGGCTGGTGATGTGCGATGACTCTTCTCCTTCAGCTCTTGATAGTGCACACCTCCGCCTTCTCCGCCCCCAGTTGGTGAATAGGTATTTGGCAAACCTGATCTTCATGATGATTACATCCTAGCCGAGAAGGCGGCTATTTGTCTCTCGTCCAATACTATGTTGCCAAGATACTTGCGACCTATCGTCTCAGCATCTCGAAACTTCTATGACTTCTTTTACAGCTACATTCATCGTATCACGATGAGCGTCAAACACTTCATCCAATGATGCGAGCTGCCTTGAACTAATCCCGAGCGATCCAATGATATCGGCAAGTGTGGATATGATAGAGGCTTTTTGGTTTGGATTTGTCTTTCATGACAAAATAAGGAGAACATATTCAACACCAAAATAGATGAACAATACATGAACTATCTGTCGTCTTCCTCAAACTCTGTTATTCAAAGCTAGAGGCGCTTGTTTGCAGACTCGAGGCAAAAACCTTGAGCTGTGCACATCAGACCTTGCCACGGCGCTTGTCGGAACGAGAGAGAGACATTTTACGAAAAGTGACAATTGATAACCTCCCCCAACCTGCAGTTCTGGTTCTGGAGCGCCTGAGCGCATCCTCAAGTCCGATGCTATCCCTGGTGATCTGGTGTTTGTTGCAGGACCATTTAAGAGCCCTGTCCTGGAGAAACCCGAGATATCTCGCCATTCTCTCTCGGATATTGTTAATCCAGCATCTACGGGGAACCCGGCCGTCCCACAATGACCTCACTGCCGTTGAACTGTTCCGATGCAGTCCGTCTAGATAATCAAAGACTGATGATTGAGTCATCTTGTCTGATATATAATTTTTTATAAATCTTGAATCAATCAAGTGGTCCGACTTGGACATCATGACTCCGCGACTCCATGTCATGCGGTGCAAAGACACGTTTGGCTTTGACATAGGTAAATTTAATCATAGATTCGCCATAGTGGTATTCATAGGGAGGGTTGTTTTTTGTCTTTGCGTCAACATTTTGCTCACCAAAACCTGGGCTGCCAATAACCTTGGTTTGATGAGCTCCATCATGGAAATTACTGGCTTCTCCCTCACTGTCTGTGATTATCGTGCTTTGTATCTATGACTCTCGCGTTCCACGTGTGCCATGTACGTACGGCTGGTCTTTTCATAATTCCAGCCCATCCATCATGAGGATGCTCATCGCCATCATGACTTTGGTCCCACTGCGCTTACACAGCTCCTCAACAGTTGCAGTTGTACATCATGAACCGAGCTGATTCCCTAAAATGCCTCCTCACGCCTGTGCGCCATGCTGATATGTATCGAAATCTGTCAATGGTGAAACACACCAACCCTTTCATCACGCAGTCAGTCGGACATGATGAATCCTCCTTTGTCTGGCTCGTGCACCCACCAGTGGCGGCGGCGCTACCAGCCCCTTAACAGAGTCCAATCTCTTTGTGCTTTACGACAAGTCCCGACTCGAAATTACGTGTACCGTGCTCTTGGTCCGCCGTACTATTACTCCACTGCCAGTTGTGCTGTTCATCTCTTTATGCATCATGAAAATTGTACAACTTGTTACCTCAGCAGGGACCCACGTTCGGTCGCCGGACCCTTAACAGATCCGGGAGAGGAACTGATTCTTGAGTAACAGGTTTATGCCATCTTTGCCTTGTAGCACATAACATTGTTATTGATCGGTGCAGATATGCTGCTAGTATTGTAATCGCCAGACTAGAAAGGCGTTCAAAACTCGATATTGATGCATTCTTCTGGTCATTCTTGTGTGTTAATGGCGGTATTCACTAAGTGACCAATCCCCCCGCTTGTTATGTGTGTCGGTGTATGTTTGTGGTTGGCCCACGCGGCTGGTGAGTCAGTGATGGTGTTTTCTCCAGAAATTTGGGACACCATGTGAGGTCAAGTCAAGTATGAATGATACACAACAGAGTGTTGGCTGCCTCCTTTACATACGAATCCAAGAACAATGAGTGAATACCAGACAGTAAGGACCTACTGTAAGTAGGCAGACAAGCAAAATGTTCACGTCGAGTTGTGCTGCCAGGTTGAGTCATGCTGAACCAAACTTGATCCTACCCTGGACAACGACAAAAGCTCTAGTTTACAGTCGCACACTAGCCTGGCTGGCAGCCTAGATAGAAACTTTACTCCACATAGCTTACACTTCTGTTAATGTGCAGGGCGAAGTGGTTCACCTTGCGTGTTGCACCGCCGCCTGGACCTCAGCTACGGTTGGATGGCTGAGTTCAGATGCCATGACGCACCGCAGGGAGAAGCCCCTCACGGGACCTCAGGGTTCGCAGGACCATCAGTCACTGCTCACACAGGTAACTAATGCCTTGTCTCCAGCCATATCTTTACTCGAACATCTGGTGAACCCGTTAAAGCCCCCACATTCCGTCCCGCGGACAGCCACACCGGCATCCCGGCAGCTCACGGAACTTTCCATCTTTCAATACCGGACATATTGTATTATGGCTGTACGAGGTTGCGTAACTACTTGGCGAAGCATTCATCTTGTTTGAGCCCGTATGTATTTCCGAACTCAACATCATCGGTAGTTAACTGACGAATATCTCATCTCAGCCGTCGTATGTGGCCCCAAAGTCCCATTAACATGGATCCCTCCCTAACCCTGGTTCCCTCTTCACCGTCAGATCTCGAGGCGCGCGCGCTTCGGAGACAGCTGCCAGTCTTTGAAAACGTGGCTGCCTAGCTAGCCCCTGCTCACATAACATTTCTCGCATGCATCCCTCCCCTACTGCAGCAGGCATCAAATCAGAATTGCTCTCCGCCTGCTTACTGTGCTTGTTGAGACAATCGTCATTATAGTGCCGCATCGTAAAATATTAAGTTAAGTTGAACCGTGTCAGATTAGGCATCATTCGAGAAGCCACGGAGAACACGGCTTATACTGAATCCAGAGTCGTGAAGGTCACAAGCCGATATCGCTTCTTGTTTCAAGTTCTAGAGGGGTCAAAAGCAAGTCTTATCGAAACCAGTCGAATATTCTCTGACCACCAAGAGTGTGCATACGCCCAAGACAAACCCAACTGATGATCCCACCAGGGGTCTATCCAAGAAATTGACTGTGATTGAACAAACTCGAACATGTTGGCACTTGACTTAACACCAACAAAGTCAGTTAGCAGTTGCTGGGACAGTATCATATATGTGGAGGAGAAGTGCCATCATGGTAGCCACTGATGTTACTACCCGTATCATAAACACTATGGAGACATGTCACCATGCCTAGGCAGTCGAGGCAGCTGCCATAGACTGCTGCATATCATACCCAAACCTTGATTAGAAGTACTTGATGCTGTGAGCCAAACCCTGTCAGATCGAGAAGTTCATCCCACTGAGGAGAGGGGGTCAAATAAGCACTTGCAAAGAACAACATCAATCCATGCCAGGAACACGCCATCAATGCATCCTTCGAATCCAACTTTCATTCACGCTGACGAGAGAGATCGCACCTTAGACGACTGGGCGCCGGGCAAATTTTCCGAGCCGTCTTATTCGCATGACACACTCGGCCAGGCTGATCTCGCGAGAAGGATGAATAAAACCGACCAGGCCGTCAGCAACACTACCTACCCAGCCACAAGTAAAGGCAGGTCACTATGGTGGTAATGTCCGATACCATAATAGATTGCGGATTGCAAGACTCGAATTTGGAAGGAAAAGCACTCATCAGAAAGCAGGCGACCTAGGCTATTCGAAGCCTACGAGAAACGCAATGTGAAACCATTCAATACATAAACGAATTACATGTGACCAAGGTGATATCCTCTGCAACTTTTGCCCTTCGCTGCCTCAATTTCTCAATCTTAATTTCCCAGCTCCTCGTCATCGTCCCGTATCAGCGAAGAACGTGGACCCTCGTTGCAATGATAATCACAGTTTCGTCTGGCACTTTAAGATGCCATGTAAGTGCTGGCATCAACACCCTCCTTGGGAAATTCACTGCAATCATTAGCCATTGAACCATCTAGGACGAGAAAAGTAACTTACGGGAGGGCGACTTCGAATCGTTTCTCGATCTCCTTGAGCACCTCCTGATCTTGGTCGGTGCTGACGAATGAAATGGCCAATCCCTTGGTACCAAATCGTCCGGCACGACCGACACGGTGCAGGTAGGAGCTGGCATCGTTGGAAAGATCGTAGTTGATGGCGAGGTTGATGCGCTCAATGTCAATACCACGTCCGAAAACATCAGTAGCAACGCAGATTCTCTTCTTGAACTCCTTGAACTCCTTGTACCGACGAATACTATATGGCATTAGAAAGAGATGTGAGGTTTGCGGGATGAGAACTTACCGTTCTTCCTGACTGACGCCAGAGTGGACGGCAATCGAAGGGAAGTTGCACTCTCGGAGAAGCTTGTCGAGCTCAGTGGCACGGACAGTGCTGCGGACGAAAATGATGACTTGGTTGAACTGAAGATCATCCAGGAGTTCGTTGAGCTTGCGGTTCTTCTCCTTCTCTTCCAGCTTGATGTAGTACTGCTGAAGACCGTGAAGAGTGAGTTTAGTATCCTCATCAACGTAGTGCTCAGTAGGGTTCTGCATGAACTTTCGGCAAATAGGCTTGACTTCCTCAGACAAGGTGGCTGAGAACATCATGACCTGCTTCTGAGGAGGAGTAGCACGGAAAACATCCTGAACATCGGTACGCATGTCTAGTTTGATTAGTGTTTGTTGTTTTTGGCTGCATGATCCAAGACTCACCGGGCTGGTCGAGCATCTTATCACATTCATCGAGGACAAAGATGCGAACACTGCCAAGGCGCAGGGCCTTGTCACGGACGAGAGCCTTGAGACGACCAGGAGTACCCACAATGATGTGAGGGCAAGTGTCCTTGTTCTTGAGTGTCTCCATATCGGTCTTGATGGGAGTACCACCGTAGAAGACACCGGTCTTGATGTCGGGCATGTACTTGCTGAAGCGATTGTACTCATCGCGGATCTGGTAGGCCAGCTCTCGGGTATGGCACATGACAACCACCGAGACCTCTCCATTCACAGGCTCAACCTGCTGGAGGGTGGCGAGAACGAAGACAGCTGTCTTTCCCAGACCGGACTTGGCCTGGCAGATAATATCACCACCAAGTAGTGCCTGGGGGATACAGGTTTGCTGAACTGTCGATCGAACCGATGTTAGAGTGGGTTTCTAAGAAGCAACGAACGACGGGTGTAATGTCAATTGTCCGTCCATCGTCGCAGCTTAGCCATTATAAATTCTCGCATTTTTTCCATTGATATGGATTTAGAGGGGCGTGATATCGACGCGAGAAATAGGACTCGCAGGCCGGGCCGTTGCATGAGCAACTGTGGCTCAAGAGCACCAAGGAGTTCTTGATCTCTTTGAGTTCTTCTCGTTTCGTCCTTGCATATACCACGAGAATCCGTTTGCGACAACAAATGATATCTTATCCGCTTGCGCGTGATAATCGTGACACCAAGGTTGTGGTTTTGCGGAGAGCCACGTCTCTCAGCCGTGGTCTTGTTCCGCCCGGAAAACTCGGACCGTCTCTTAGATCTTGCCTTGACCGCCCCGACGAAAATAACGATTGCGAAAAAAGTGGCCATTTCTTCTTGCTTGCGAGATGGACGGACGCTTGAAGGGAGGGGATATGATGACTTAGGGTATTAGAATATCAGGACTGACCCTCCGATGGATGTTCGAAACCGCAGTCGGCGATGGCGCGAAGCAACTCAGCCTTCAGGAGGAAGTCGCGGAAACCGGTCGAGTGGATGCCGACGTAGCTGCCCTTCTTGTCGACATTGTTGCCAGCAGCGAGCTCGCCCTTCTTGCCGTTGGAAGTGGTAGCAGCGGTATCGTTGCCACCGATCTCCTCGTCGGAGTAATCGATGAGATCTTCCTCGTGAGACATGTTGTTGATGATGGAAGTTTACAAAAGGTTAGATTGTTGATGCCGAAGCTGTCGCAAAAGCTGTTCTGTTGTTTGCAGCAGAGCTGCGATGACAAGTCTGACGCGGTTACGCTCGAGTCGCGTTGCCGTAGAGTGTCGAGAACGCGGCGCGGGTGTGCGTGCCACAAGACGATAGAATGAGAATGAAACGGAATCAAGATGTAAGATGGAGGAAATGGATCGAGAACCTGAAAACTCGCTCCAAGGATGAGCTTGAAAGAAGAGTCTTTGTTGAGGCTGAGAAGGGAGGTGCCAGAAGCAGGCAGGAGCAGGCAAGGTTGCTGCTGGCTAAGTAGGTCCGTGCACAGTTGCCATCACGTGATACGCCTCAAGACAGTGTTAGGTATGCTGTGATCCGCACTGGCATATGAGAATTGAGATGACTCAAAAAGGTCTTAACTTAAAGACAAACAAACAAAAAATCCTCATTTCCCGCAAATTTAATGGCGAAAGTCAAGGAACAGAGGGGTGTTCAAAACCGCATTATTTATTCCAGGGCCTCGTATCTCTATCAAGCAGCTTCATACCTTGCCAAACAATCCTCCACCACACAAGATGCTGTATCAGAATCCTCAGGAACAGGCCAGGAGCACAGTGTTTCTACACCAACAAAACACGAACGAAGAGCATTGCAAAACGTGTCTCGCCAGGTCATTTCGGATCTACGAGCCGTGACTCTAAAGGCACAAATACGACAAAGTCCGGCTATGAAGCAAACTGTCTGCAAGTTTTGTGATACTCTTCAGATTGAAGGTGACACCTGCACATCGACCGTGGAGAATGCCAGCAAAGGAGGGAGAAAGCCGTGGGCGGACGTTTTAAATATTCGCTGCAGTACTTGCGGCAATAGAAAGAGATATCCAGTCAGTGCTCCGAGACAAAAGCGGAAAAGCTTGCGCAAGCTTGATCACCATGAAGGCATAGAAGACAGCAGCAACGAATCCAAGGGACAAGGGTCTACAACTCAGACGACACCAAACGAAACTCCAGGCCAGATACTAGGACCCTGAACCAAGAGAAGAGATTTGTTCTAGTCTATACACCCTCAACCGGCGTTACGGTTCAACCTGTTACGACCAAATTCAGAGTCCTACGCCAACGTCTAAACCAACACATGCTGGTTTATTATCCACCGGGAAGTCTGCCCGGTTTCGAGTCCGCGGGATAAGATACAGTGTTCTTTCTCACAGAAGAAATTGTGTTTTTCTCTTTTGACCCTACCCGCAGCAGATTGCGTGGACTCAATTATCTTGTTCCTAAACGGAGGTACAATACGGCTATTAGGAGCCATATGATATCCGAGATCAGGGCAAGAACGCGCTGAAACAAACGGACAAACACACATACATATACGCACATCTTCATATAGCTTGTTTGCATAACAGCAAAGTGGAAGCATCGATAGTGCTTATGTTGCGAGCTCTTTGACAGCAGCAACATTGGATTCGTTGTATATAATATGGCTCACGCCTCATTTTCTTCATTCTGTATTGAATAAATTCTCTTTGACACCTCCCCAAGCTAGCCACCCCATCATTACTTTCCAGGCTGCCCAGCTTCTTTGACACTCTCCTCTCCCAATACTTTACTTGCTGCCATGAACCTATCCATTGTAAGCCACCGCATCTCTTCAAAACCATCAGGGTTGACTTACAGTCCACCGTGCCAGCTGCCTAGTCCACGCATAGCCTCCGCCTGGACGCTGGTCATGCGTAATAAGTTCTCAGTATCGGAGAGATTTGATGATAGTTTTGCGAGTTGTGAGTTTAGCTGTGCCTATTTAGGGCATGTAATTATTAGTATATACCTTTGACTCGGCGAAGGGCTATGATTGTAACTTGGTTTACGTGACAAGGATGTAATGATGGTTCAAAGTAAGGGACTGGAAAACTCACGAGTTGTCTTGTCTTGACAGCACTTCCACCAGTTGCCATGCTCTGCCGCACCTGAGCCCCGGTCACATTTCGTGTCGCCATATCTGTTTATTTGCTTGCGAATCTCTAGCACCTGCGAAAAGGTGTTTGTCTGAGTTGTTGCTCTCGTGGAAAGGCGATGACACTTGTCCTAGAACACAGAGCAATATAGCTGTGGTAAATTCTGCTTTGAAGAAGATAATATGTGGTAGGAAGATGATGAGTTGTTTGTTTTAGTTGATGTAGGTTCTCCAAAGATGCGATAGGCTTATACTCGTAGTTGATGATTGATGTGGTTTGTTTACAACATGGCGGGGCATAACTAATGAATGGCCTGTGCACTCCTGACAAAGCCATTGGTTCAACAGTGTCCTCCGTCGCCAAGATAGTTCCCTCTTCAATGTTGTCGAATTAATCCTGATTGAAGGATTGAGACAAAGTAATACAGACAGTAATACCAAATGCTTCAATTACATAACCCATATTCTCGCTTCGATGCCAAAGTTCGTCATAAGCATCATGCCTTTCTTTCTTCATGGCACTAGCTTCTGTCTTGTTGGTCTAGTGAGCTTTTGTGCAATACCATCTTTGATGCAGATTGCTATCATCACAACATGAATTTCAAGCAATCACCTGGCTGATGGAAATCCTTTGACTTAATTTCATCACCGTTCTCTTTCCTACAAGTATTTCGTATCTATGTATATTTCCAATAGGAATTGTTCCAACCCCATGGCCGACTTTCCTATTCACATTCCACAACTTCTCGCGATGAACAGATTAACCAGAAAAGAAACAACCATCCGTAGTCTAATTTGTTTGTGTAACCCCGTCAAGAAAACAATGCCTATCATAGTCCCTCCTCGTTTGCTACCTCCATTGACCTCTCATGAAATGTCCACGCAAACGTCTGGAGGGCGCTTCAACAATCAAAGAAAACAAAGACTTGCTCCGTCGATGCAATGTCTTTGGTCTTGCCCATCTAACCCCCTACTTTACCACCAGTCATTCATTACTTGGTCCCAAATTCTCTTCCGCGAGACGGGTGTCAACCTCCCATGGGATAGAATCTAACCCATGGACGCGAGGTTGTCTCAGTGTATCGAAGTGGAACCAAGGCTCGGGCGTCTCACCAACAGCTTCTTGAATGGCAGACAATCGATTATATGCTAGAAAGCACCAGAATACGATCCCCGGTTCCAATGCATTAATACCAAAGATAGGCTAATTCTGTTTGTTTGTTCGTTCAAGGTGTATGTACGGAGTGTGCCGAGACCGGAATAATTAAAAAAGACTTCGCGTCTGAGAATAGTCCAAAGTGACTCTGATTTTTGTCATGTCGTTGCGTGTGTGTTTTCGATGGAATTGAGGCGTATAATAAAAACAAAATGAAATAGGGTCGTCCTCGTCGAGGTGTGTGTCGTATAGTTGTTCAAGCCAGATGAATCGATGTGGTACACATGGCCTCAACATGTCCCCGCAACATGATCAGCGTGTTCCTGTGAAGCGGGGGAGAAAGCATGACCGGAACTCCAGAACCGTGAAAACCAGAATCTCATAGCCTTGTTCAGTGAACGTGGTGCTGGGGACCACATGATGGGAGCCCTAACGTTCTAGGTACTCCGTTGAATATTATCGCCGCGGAGAGCGTCCTAACGCACACCGATCGGCGGTCGTGGAGGCAAGCTGCCCTGGCTGCTATTTGCAGACTGCTCGGAGTCAAATTCACCACTGCCCGCGCTGGCGCTCGCACTACCCGTCAGACTGCGAACATTCCTAGGCTTAGTTTGATGGAGGGCGCTCACCCCAATATGTTGTTCAACTTGTTGTGGTGCTACTGAGTTACCATGCCCAGGTGGGTGTCGAGGGACAGGCTGACGCATACCGTCAGGGGGTGATGGTCGCCCGTTCATCCCAGGGCCTGGGCCATAGCCACCTGGAGGCGATCCTCGTCGACTGCTGCCGCCTCGCATAGATGGAGTATAAGGATTTCCAGGAGACTGGCTGGTACGTCGAGGGTAGGCACCATTCATTCCAGGAGGTCCTCCGGGACCTGGACCGTACTGCATGTCGTCAAGCCTTGATGCTGTTAGTGAGTTTGCTCGAGAGCCAGCGTTCATTGCTCCACGGTCAACAGATCCATAACGATTTGAAGAGCAACTCATGAGAGGGTCATCAAGAATGCTCTCAGATGTCATGGAGCTGTGTGTAACTTGTGAAGTTCGATTGCGACCGAAGTTGGGCCTGAAACGGCCTCCTCGAGTGGGAGGTGGCATGTCGTCAGGGTTGCGGCGGAACTGGCCAGGACTAGGTCCTGGAGCCTTTCGGTTTTTTCTCGACGTTACGCTCATCATATCGAAGTTGTCTGGGTCAATTAGTGGAGGGCCAGGATTGGCAGTGGGGTCAAAATAATCGTCGTCATCATCATCGTCTTCGTCAAACACCTGCTTGCTGCTGCGCATCGGATGAGGACCACGACGAGGTCCGGGGGGCGGTCCCCGGCGCATTCGCATTTCTTGCTCACGCAGAGCAACTTCACGCTGCCGTAAAGCCAACTCTCGCTCCCTGAGGTTGATGTCCACCAGGTCCCCGGTGATGGACGGCTCAGAACCTTCGGGAATATCGTCATAAAGTACCAGATGAGAGAACTCCTCCAAATTTTCCTCCATTGAGCCTCTTCTCGAAGGTTGGCGAGATCCACCACCGTTCATAGGAGGTCGGCCATAACCATTAGGTGGGCCACCATTCATCGGGGGTGGTGGGCCGCGGCGCATGCCACCTTGGCTGAGGGAAGAGTTTCGAGGTCTTTGTTGGCGAGGAGGCATACCGTTGCCATTGGGCATACCATTCATCATGGGTCGATGGCTATTCTGAGAGGGCATTCGGGGTATAGGCGCCGAGGAGGGTGAGGCGGGTGGCATGACATTCGCGTTGGGGTCGCCTGGTTTGGGTCTGTTGCGGTTGACGAGGTTGAGGTTGTGGAGAATCGAGTAAAGAGTCTCAATACGGGGAAGGGTGATATTCGAGTCTCGGGCCAGTTTCACGGGCGAACCCAGGTAGGTTTCAACTTCCATTGGTCTTCGAGCAACGTAATCTTGCCACATAATGCTCTCTCCGGGAGCTTTGGACATCTCGTCGATCGTCTTCTGCTTAAAATCGGGTTCAAATTTGCATCCATTAGCATCAGCTAAGCGAAGCAACTCGTCAATAACCTCCGACACCATGTCCTTAACGCCAACCTTGTCTAATAGAGCGGCATGGTTGGGTGTTTCGAAGATAACGCTGATCGGGTGAAACGCAATTGGGCTGAAGCACGTGTTAGCCATGTTTTGAAAGCGGGTGGTGGAAAACTTACCCTATCACTCTCTCGTATTGTTGTTGGCGGATATTTGGGGTGACTTTGCATTCCACTTGACCAGAGCTAAGTGTCATTGCCAATGCCTGTGACATGTCCTCCTGGATGGCTTGTGGGATATTGTTTGAATTATTAGCAGGACCAATCCAGATATCTGCTGGACCCTTGTGTTCGAATTCACTCTGGCCGAGTTGTGTAAGTTCAGCACCTGAAACAAGTGAGAGGACCACATTGGTGGGGAATCGCTCCTCCAAAGCAGCCTCGACTCCAAGAGTATGTGTTGTGTTAACGATGATACATGTATGTTGAGGGGTTACAACTGAGTCGATGACGGAGGCGAGATCGTAGACATCGGGCAATGCCTTGACGCATAGCACGACGTAATCGAAAGGACCGTCTCGACCGTTGGCGGCATCTTCGGGATTTCGAACCACTGCAACAGATATATCAGTATGATACTTGTGAACAGGGGAAGAGGTAGAAACATACCATGTCGGGGCTTGAACCTTTCGTTGCCAAATATCGGAGACCTTGAACATCAGTCAGCATGTAATTGGAGTCAAAGCAGGCATGATTCACATACTTGAACGAGATGCCGTATTGTGCCACATGCTCGTAACCAGACTTCCAAACAAGCGTCACATCACACGCATTGGTTGCCTGAAGTCGCCATGATAGGAACGCAGAGACGGGATTACCTCCCACTGAACAAATTGACATTAGCTCACTGTCGGCCATGATGAGCGACAAGGGTGGAACGCCGCACGAACAACCGTCCTGACGGTTGACGTGAGGATTTGAAGACAGGCGAGTGAATGGGAAATAAAAGACGGGAGGATGAAGAGAGACTGTGTCAACTGATGAGGAATTGGGAGGGACCAGTTGCTTTGATGCGATCGTCCACCTCTGGGTTTTGCGTAAACTAGCCCTAGGTATTGAAGGGAGAATTGTAAGAGAAAAGAACAAACCTGATAGAATCTTGAGCCGGGGCGATACAGGCGCCATAATGTCTGGCGGGCCTAATGTGGAATAGCGGCCAGTCTGAGGGTGTAGCGGAGCGGTCTCTAACAACGGACCCGTAGTCTTGGGGTGTATATTGGGTACCACAACACAAGGAGACCAGGACTGCTGGAGGTACTTTCGCTAGGCAAGGATAAGCTCAAACGTGACGATGGGAGCCGTTTATTACGAGCAGCAATGCGAACAATGAGGGTCAAGGGCGAAGGCGTAGCTCAATTGTGCATGTAGTGGCTCGGTAGAAGGAAGGTATCGAAAAGAAAACGATGCCAACGAGGCGTCGGTGGGCGAGAATATGGTAGCGAAAGTGACAGCCAGCGGTAGAATCAACGAGCGACGGGGCCAAAAATCGTGGCGTAGGCGGCAGGATGGCGTACCAGGGGTGATGTACAGAGCGGCGTTTCGTGCGTCAGAGGTAATGAAGCAGCGAGAAATCGACAGGCGGCCGAGTGGGACGAGAGCTGAGATGGCCTCGGTGGACGGTGCACCAAACCCGGGGGGTAGGAAAATGTCTGGGGATTGTAGTCGGACAGACTGAAGGAACGAGAGTGGGCTGAGCTGAGAAGCTGCAACAAGAATTGGGTCCTCGATCAAGCTTAGAAATCTCACAGCGGGCGCGGAAGAAGTTGCGCGGCCTTGGCTCTAGGAACGATTATCGGTACGAGTACGGTACGGCGGGCCTCCGGTTTTCCTTTGGTAGTTCGGGCAGGCCTAGGTAGGTATTGCTGGAGCCCTGTGCTGTCTGTTCTGTGCTGCCTTGATTTAGGTCAGCTTCGGGTTGATGAAAGAGAGGGTCCCTCTCGGACTTTTCGTGTTGTCAGTGAGTGAATGATGATATGGCCCGTGAATGATTGGGCCTCGATTTGAATTGAGGTGGCAGGGGGTAAGGCGCCGCCGAGAAAGAAAGAAAAACTCAAGTAGTGCAGTGCCTACCTGAACAGGACTTGGCAGAGACAACCACTGTAATCTCTCTGGGGACCGGGGTGTTAGGTCTGGGCTGGGCAGCCAACCTTAACAAGAGGAAAGTGAGAGGAGGGCGTGTGGGAGGAAGAGAGGACGCGCGCAAGTGGATGGATGGATGACAGACCAGCAAAGATGGTAGACCAATTCAAGAACCAAAGGGGGCCGAGCTTTGCAAGGGGTCAGCAACACAGCAAGTAAAGCGTACCTAGGTACGGATAACGAGGAGGTAGGTAGGTATGTGAAGAGAGGCTTAGATACAAGGAAAATAAGACAAGGGTGACCCCGGCCGGAGGCTGCGGCATGTACATGTACGATTTGCGGGAGTGGCTCACTCCGACTGTACAGTTAGTTTGACTGAGAGGAGGATCGATAGATATCATGAGCTGCCAGTGGTTGGGAGGCTTAAATTAGATGACAGATGTGTGCATTATGATGCGATACGCGGCCGTGAAAACCGGAATGCCGCCCCAAGAAATGCAAAACCCCGTATTTGATTCTGCTGTGTCCAGAAAAAATACCAATGACAGACGAGAGGGGGGAGGATTTGCACTGAGCAACTAAACAGTGGGTTTTGAAGGGAGGATGAGAGGAGTTGGAAGCCGTGGATGCATGATAAGCAGAGACTGTCTGCTTACCCCATGAAACTCAATTGACGGACGAACCAGTAAACGGATGTGCTCCGGACCGAGGATATCATAACAAACATAAATTTTAACTTACAATAGGATTCTTTCTAACCCAAAGACAGGCCAGTGGTGGGTGTGGCAGCAGTGATGAATATTGATGAGGACGTATGTATGTATGTAGGTAGGTCTTCGTTTCAAGATTCGTGGAGCTAATGAGGGTGAGGATCGGTACGGAGCGGCCGGAGAAGCTACACGCGAGCTTATGGTGGATTAAAAATTTCGAAAGCGAAACGACTTGGTATTGCAGAAATGACTGCCGTTATTCAAAGAAGGATCCGCGCCAGGAAGAAAGGTAGGTGTCGAGATAACTCAATTCAAAGTGTCTCGGTGTGGTGGATTCATTCGATCAAGAGAGACAAGACAGACTCCAGTCGAACCTCGAAATTAACCAGCTGTGCAGGATGACGGCCTAGAGTTTGAGAAAGATTGTTTGGCGTTTGTTTGTTGTAAGCGTCGGTCTTAATTTGCGTCGCTATTGATGATGCGTTCGAACGTCCTGTTTCGCATTGATTCTCTGTTTCTTGGTTCGCCTTGTCGCCTTTCTTTCGTCTGGTCTCCGCTGTTTTCTTTTTTCTGTCTGGTCTGGTCTGTTTCCCCAGACGCCACACAACCCGAAAGATTAATTATAAAAAGAAAAAGACCGAATTTCACGTCGGGCTTGTCGGTGGTAAAGCAGAGTCTACAAAACTCAAAGAACAGAAAGAGAGAGAAGAGAGAGAAGAGGAGAAAATTCTATTTAGTAAAGGGAGAATGGAAACGAGGGGAATCAATTAGGCACAGACGAATGAATACGAAGAATATCCCAGAAGCGAGAAGTTGCCAACAATCATTTGCCTGGTTAGTACGGATAGATGGGACCGACCCTGACTCGATTGTCCTCTATCCTCCCCGGCTTTGCCCTTGTTTCTCTCTCTCACCACCACCATCAGTTGTCCAAATTCTCTATCGTCATCCCTACCAGCATCATTCATTCATCCTCGCATCCGTCTGCGGCACAGAACCCACTGCGCTGACGTTGGAGCAAACCAAACCACATCTCCGCGACGGGTAAAAGTGATGTAGCTAACCGATCAGTCCGTTTGGCACCCAGATAGCCGGACTTTGAAGCCCTCGATAAATCTCCTGATTCTAATCTTGTGCACGCTCAACGTGATGTGAGGGTTGGCCGGTGATCCGGTATATTAATACGGCTGCATGGATGTGTCAATAACAACATTTCCATTATACCGTCAACAACGGCTGCAGTGCAACACACAAAAGCACACATCGAACGAAGCTGGTTGAATTGGATGACAATCAAATAACTTGTTGACATGGGTGGCTGCATCAGGAACCCATCTTGCCTCGATAACTCCAGCAACCCAGCGGTTTAAACATCGTATTAACCAATTCGCCAAAGTTAATACCAAGGCACGCAGGCACATGCAAAGACAAACCCCACCCCATTCAAGATGCAGGGAGGCCTTGTGAAGGTGCCAACAAAACAACAGCAACAGCAGCAACATGTGTGTGTAAAGTTCAATCGCACGCCGTGGAGCATCGCACAACACGACCACGACGACGACGCACGCATCCCGCACTGCTGCGCCTCCGAGCGGCCAAGTATATTAATCTAAGTGGGTAAATCAGATGCAACGATTCCCCATCGTTGAACCCTTCCACCAACCAACCGGGAATTTAAAGTCTTCCGTCTCCATGTGCAGTTTCCCTTATCTGGGGCGATGCATAGGTAGTGACCATGCTGCGTTAGTCTGCAACCCATACAACAAGAACCCAACAAAATCAAATAATTAATTAAAGTCATAACTATTCAATATCTCTACAATAATATGAAAATCCGTTTGCTCGGTGTCGAGTTTCGAAACACACCAGTCCTCAAAGGACCTGCTTCCTGGCTTCAGCAGGTTAAAAACAAACCAGCATGGTATGCATGTTTACAATGTAGTTATTGTGCTTCGTTTCAACGGCCATTTCTTGTTTGGGTTAGTAATAAATAAATCAGCTGTGTAATGACTTTCGGTCTGAGGTAATTCCCATCCCGACATGTAGAATACGATATGCATTGCATGTTCTCATCCACACCTCAATTCCTGTTCAAATATTTCGCGGGTGTAGTTCGATCTGCGGTTCCAACAGAGAAAGTGAATATGGAACTACAGTCTGGGCATGTTACTCTCGAAGCCCTATGCTGGGAAAGCTATCGAAATTCTTTTTCTTTTTCCATCAGGCATGAGTCAACTAAGCTCTGGCCACAAAATCCCATCCCATCCTACGGAACAGTGGCCTTGATACGCGTGGTCTCCGCCTCGATTGCCAGGGCTATCAGGGGGTGAACTTGTCTTCCCGCAGCGCCAAGCTGGGATAGCAGCCCTTTACTTGGTAGAACTTGGTTAGTCCTGGTATTTCTCTGTCTTGGCGGCAGAAGTTGCTGATGGAGCTTGTCTGACTTTGGCCGGGAGCTCTCACTCAGGCTCAGCACGGAGTACGGACTTTGAGAGATACGGTGCTGAATTGTGCCGTGCCTGAGAGGTAGGTAGGTGAGGTACTGCTGCTAGATCGATCGTGGATCCTGGGAACACATCCCCTGTCTTGTCACGCCGTACCTTGCAGAATTAACCCACATTCCGTCACCGTCCAAGGAGTACGCGTCTTTGAAGTGTGATCTAAGTATTGACACGTACCGCATAAGCTTTTCCTTGCTGGTCTTTTCATTCCACAGGTACTTGTGTTTTTCTCTAGCAGAGGTTTCGTTCAGCAAGACGAGGTTTCTGGACAAGGGCATGATAATAATATCAACTACCACCCCCGGATAGCCCGGCGATTTGTTGGCGTAACGGCAAAGTCTATGACGTAAAGCCGAAGAGAGCCAGACTTGTTTGAGCTCTTTTGGCAGGACGGTGAAATGGGACATGGGACGAGTTTTGGGTTTCAGGCCTGCTAAAGAGGCCAGGGTCAGGGATAAGGACCGAGTAGTGGCGCTTTTCCCAACGCGCGCGCCACGAAACCACTCCTATTTTAGGAGGCGAGGCTCAGCGCTGAGCCGAATGAGGCTACGCTGGAATAAATATGCTTCCATGCCCCCGGGATAGACCGTTCGAACTAGTCTGTTCTTTACCAGATCCGCTCCGAGTTGACCAGTAACGTTGGTGTTTTGCTCTAACCTCATCGTCGATCTGCCGGGTTTACCTTGCAAACCGTTGTAGCCGGCTACCGGTGCCAGCAGCTTTGAAGTTGATAGCTTCAGCCAGAAGAAAAACCCTTGACAAGCTAACTTTGCAGAGCACCATTCAACAGTGGAATACACACCGATACTTGGCATATGTTAAAAAATATGAGCAACAGTCCGGCGCAATCTGGCCTGAGGTCTCATCCCCCTCAAAAGGAATGGATCAAGCCTCTCCCTTTGCTGATAATGGATCCATCCATCCATCCTTTCGGGTTCGCTTCCACTGACTACTGACTTGGAGGTCAAGGTCTTCCCTGTCAGGGACCTGCGTCTTCATCCCTAGTTGGGTTTTCTGCCGTAACTCGTCATTTTACAAATCTACCTAAAGCTTGGTGTTGACGACAAGGTGAGACTAGAATAACACAATATTTCATCCAATTCTGTTCTCTCCATGCACGGTTCAGGTCACAGCAACGGACGAGCCCTTCAATAAAATGTGGATATACATACTCCGTAGTGTATGCCAGCTACATTACCAGGAGCAGAATCCAACAGAGGATCCAACCAGATCTCTGATCGTGGTATTTAAGATGATCTACAACGGATATAGGCCTGTTGCCCCGTTACTTGTGTGTGTATGTGTATGTGTGTGTCATCCTCGCTAATAAGTATCACCCAACTGCATGTTGAAAAGACAGGTTTCTGATACTATTGGATACTATGCCGCTCGTCGAATGTCACTGCTTATATCCATCCCTCATAATAACTCCAAGCTCCCTTGGACTTTTGTGCTCGTTATTTTCTATTGACGGGTCTTTCACTCCGGCTCAGTATACTCGGCATCTTTGGTATCCGAACAAGCGCGCAAGGCTGAACCGCGTCGATTATCCCATCTTCTTGATCCCATCTTGACCACGTTAATCAAACAACCCTTGTCGACGTCGTGCTCGGGATGGATAGACCCAGTAGCTAAGTGAAAGGAGCATGTGCTAAATTTGACATCACAGGGGGTGTATCGGCAGCGGGTCTCGTCATGGGATTTCTAGAATCTCGCATATTCATATTCTTGTGGGTTATCTGTTGCCCGTGATGCCACAATCCAGGCATCATCGTGTATGGATGTGGTTATCTGCTCCGTCGCTTCTAGGTTGTATGTAGGCATGTCTTGTAAACCTGTACGTACCTGAACCATCTACCGCACTGATCTCTACCTGATAATAATATGTATGTCTAATTAAAGCACACGAGTGGGACAATATGTTTAATGAGATATGCAAAGATCGACACATTTGGGCAGATTGGTTTTACGACTCGACGAGTCCTACCCCAGAGCAAATCCACGACATGTCACAAAATACGATATTCTAGTACTGAGCCCCTGTGGTGTGCGGGCGTTTACTATTGATTGATACAGTCGGTGCCAGAGTGCATGGTGAATGATGTGATATTCATCAGTACATACATAGTTCTCTCTTCCCTATCTCATGTCCATAGACTTTATTAGATAATATAATTGCCTTTTATTCAATTTCTGAGCATAAACAAGTACTTGTGCCAATAAGAACCTAATCGAGTTACTCAAGTTTACGGAAAATGTAATTCCTTTGCCTACAGGGTAACCACATACACAGATGTAAACAACAACCATACGCAACATGTCGCTGGTACACTCTAATTGTGAAACCGTGCCGTAGGCTCAAAATGTTAAATCCCCAATTACTTCGCTTATCTATAGTTGAATCGTCTTGCCAACTGGGCTCTGGTTGCCCAAACTTTGTTATCATGCCCTTCTGCCGAGACCCCATTAGACAAGCGTATTATCATAGATTGCCGTGTGGATGCTGCCAATAGTCATAGCTGAGACACCATCGTGTTATTGAAAAAGGGAGCCTCACTCATGGTTATGCGAGACCTCTCGGGATAGAGGCCGTGTTCCACTAGAGGCAACAGAAAGGTCATGCGGATATGATCCGAGGTTAGCAGCTGAATCACAGATGGCCAAAAGCAATGGGAAACAACACACTGAGAAACCAAGGTTCTCTGTGACAAGACATGTGCAGTATAGTTTTGTATCACTATTGGTAAGTCAAACCTTGAGACACGGATACGCTGCCGTAGAGCATCGCGGCAGAAAGTGCAACACCATGATAAGAACAACCCGAAGAACGCCCCAGAACGTTGCTGTAGTACAAAGTTCGGAAGCTTGAAAGTCCTCGTGTTTTTGACTCACAGTGTACCAAACGGCCAGTTGCATATCCGATTAGCTGTAACAGGAGTGCTGCCGCGTTCCGAAAACTTAGTACAGACAGATCTAGTCTCCTATTGTTTACCAATGATCACTTAACGAAGCTAGTGAGAAGGACACTCGCAGCACATTATATTAGATACCATTTTAGATTTGTCGATATCGGACTTCAATACTCGCTAGGGGTCCTAGAAGTTGTTTAAGAACTTCATGAAGATGAAACCCGCACTTGGGTTACACAAGAAAAGAGCCAAAGCCAAACTGAGGAAACTCGAAGAAGATATATCAACTTAGCAGAGCGGATTGGGTGAATTGCCACATTCTTACAGCCTCTGATACTGTTCCGCAGCGAGTTGTCACCTCGTTGAAGCCAGATTCCTCGACCGAAAGGGAACCAAACCAGAGTGTTACTTCCGGCTGGAATATTATTTGAGTAATATCTGAGGCATCGTAGAGCCCGATGACCACATGGCTAGGTACATTGAGAACATCCGGTCGACTCATTTAGAAGTCACACAACACACCTAGTAGAGTGGTCTACAAGATTTGACAATGAATACCAGAGTTATACTTCCTCTAGTCATCACGTAACTTGTCAGACACAGCCACGAATTTGTACTGATATGCGAGGTAAGTTTGAAAGTTTCAACCATCGGATTCTAATCTGTAACAGATTTGTGTAACAATGATCCTTGTGTTCTTAGCCATATCCCCCAGGAATAGTGTAGCAGCTGGCCAGGTAGGGAAACCTTCGATTGTGTTTCTGCCACAGTCCGCTCCATCGAACAACGAGAAATAGACGGTCGTGGCATTGGAGATCAGGGAGAATCCATAGAATCCCTGATAATGTGCAACAAGGTCGGGTCTTATGCCTAAAGTTCTGCAAGAAAACGGGAGATTTAGTTCATGCTACGGGTCAGACAGATAGATAACAACATACACCGTGCTTGAAAAGCAACCGAAGCGCATCAATCCTGGTTCCCATTAGGTCAACCTGCTGTCATACTTTGTCTAGTCATCGTTGGGCACAGTTGCCAATGCGATGATGCTGAACTCGAGATTGCCATCGGCAACCTTGGTGAACCTCTTGACAGTAGCCTCCAGTGCCTTATCGCTAAGGAGATCGTCGCCATCATCCAATGTACCACGATCAACCGGTCCTCCCCAACTTCCCTCTAGATCGTATAGATGACCATCTTGGCCTCTGACAAAGCTGATGAAGTGATAACCGCTGGGCTCCTCGCTGGCAGGGGCTGCAGTGTCACCTGTCACTGCAGCAGCCATGTGGGCCTTCTCTAGCTCTGCAGAGTTGTATAGATAGTCGGCACGCGGAAGAGGCTTCAGATCTTGTGTTTCCTTGAGAATATTATCGAGGATCGAACCTGGGTTGATGAAGTCCTTGGCTGTGCCGTTGCTCACGCTGTGAAGCAGAGCGATGAGACCGCAAGCATGGCCAATGGTCTGTTTGTACCACACGACAGGTTCTCCTGGACCGGAGCCATCGTAGGTCAACTTTTTTGAACCTGGGTCATTCTCACGAACGCGCTCCCACATGGGCGCAGGAGTGATGAAGACTAGAGCATGAACTGGGCGAGGGATCATGGCCAACAGCTCTGGCTCATCGACGCTATAAACATCGTAAAACCCGAGCTTCTCGGACACGCCTAGGTTGTAAATGAGCTTTGTGAAGACTTCTGGGTTGTTCTCGAGCGGAATGAATGTTTTTGTTCCGTCCTTTCTGTAGGAGACTCCTGGTGTTGTCGACATGATGCTTGTTTCTTTGGGTGGCGACCAAGTTGGGTGTAGTATGTAGGATGATTACCCCGCGGTCGCTGCCATGAAGTTATTAACTGAACGCAGTTGGTTGGAGTGCGAGACAATAGCAGCTGCGGTGAAGGATACAGGCAAGCAGGCAGAAGCAGCGCGTCACCTATTTGAGTCAGCAACCATCCACACGTAAACAAACATGCAAACTCAATTGTATATGGAGGTAGGTAATGTTAAGAGCAAGCTGACGAGCGAATCGAGACGTACCATTTTATTCTAATAGGTATTTTGGTACTGGAACTTACCTTTCGTGACTGAAATTTTATATCAGTTTCGTATAAGCCAAATTCGAACTGTGAATTAGATGTTTGCTCATGTTACCTAAGATAGGACCTTTAAAACAAATCATTTATCCTAAAGCTTTCAGATGTAGTATACCGTTAGGTTAGCTCTTAGCCTCGAGACGGTTTGAACCCCAAGTTCCTTTCCATGGAGAGCATCCCATGCCTCGAAAGCCATCTGCTTGCAAGCACTCAAACCAATCGCTGGAAATAAGACATCGCGAGATTCCTCTCCGCCGCACATGCAACCTACATATGGTTGGTAGGATGCTGGATGTGACCACGGATTTGTATCAAGATTATAATTCAAGTTGTGAATAACCATCTAATGTCGATACTATGTTCCGACAGCGTGACTGGCCATATAGCTTTTTGATACAAGTCCGGGCCACTTACACGAATTATCACGAACCACCTAACGTTAGTTGGACTCACTCAACTGCCTACCTAGGGACCAAACGGTTTCTCATAGGGCCATGGATGTGTATGAGAACACCGACAGCTATAATTTGCGGAACAAAAGGCCCTGGAGTTCCATAATCCCCTAAAAAAAATCTTATGACAGCTTTCATCAAGCAAGGCAAACCTTGCGTTGGCATCTCCAGCAGAAATCCATGAAGCCATGGGCTTTTAGTGGGCTGATCAAAGGTTCCAGAGTTTCTAGTTACAAGCAGAACAAAAGTTCGCCACGTGATGGAGGCGGATCGGTGGTAAATGGAACGATCTGTTTTTTTCGCGAAGGACCTTTTGCAATGAAATGGATTTTGAGGTGGGCCGAGCAAACTCAGAGACAGACTTTTATTCATGCCCTCATGTGTTGATTGATGAGCAAGCTGAAAAGATGTATTTGGTGTAAGTGCTGAGGAAACGCATGGCCGGCATATTCCGTCAACCCATAATCCTCGAGATTCCAGAAGGATTTTGAATCTGGGATATCGAAGGCGGCATCAAAGTTCAGGAAGTAAGTGTTGTGAAGTCTGGCTGGACCCTGAATCGATTGGGAATAAGCAGTTGCCTTTCGTCTGTCGTTCTGAGCATGATTGACAGCCGGTCGAGCCGTTTATGTAGACAAAAGTGCCAGTCTTGGGGCTGAAGTTTGAGACTGACACAAACCAGTCACCGAATTCTCACATATACAACGCTTATCTTGTGGACAGATGCTAACCCCAGACAGGCTGGAGATAAGCAGCCCTCTATGTAAAGCGTTGAACGCCATCACGGCCTGTGCTCATTGGGTGATATCTGATGTGACATTGAGAAAAGACTGGGCGTTCTAGGCATGCTGGGCTGCAGTAGGTATCGTCAAGATAGGAATACTCAGCCGAAGTCGAGAGCAGTGGTATTCAGACCATCTTGGAAATGTTAAATACTTGATGATTTTGAACATTGCTACACCGAAAGAACCATGCAAAATACCGACGAATTGGACCATGTTGCTCTTAAACAAAAGGTCCGAATCTTCAGTCTGAGAGGCCACAAAGGACCATTGAACCTCTGTAAGTTGACAAGGTTTAGGTCGAGCCTATGCCCAATACAGAAGGTAGTCTAGATTCAACTGTGCCGTCGCCCGCGATAGCATTACACCAAAGAATCACGCTACGGCCAAAGCCGCCTAGCACCGGGTTCTGATGGGAGTCCCCGGTGCACAACATGGAGTGCCAATCGCGGGGAGTCACTCAGTCAGTCCAGTCCTTGGGGCTGAGATCCCCCCAGTTTCAGTTCCAATCTGTATAACCACACCTGCAAAGCAGCAGCCGCTGTCGGCTTTCTCTTAGGTTTCGCTTCAGCATCGCCTGAACACCACAAGACCAAGCAAGGCTGCTGTTGTCGTCTTCGCTGCTATAGCGGGCTTCAAACCACGCGTCGCCGTCGGTTCGCTGTCGCTGTAATCATCCATTGCTCGGTCTGAGGATATTAATTAATCACCATGGCGCCGTCTCTCTTTCGCAAACGCCACGAGGCCGAGGATATTATTCCTATCCCTGGCCCGCTCGAGACCGTATCCGCCTCGGGTCGTGATTATCTGGACAATCTCCAGCAGTTCGAGAAATCTCACAAGTTCGATCCCAACCTACCAATCGACGACCTCACAGATGTCGACGCTGCGATTGCGACTGGAAATGCCGAAAAGGGAATTGAGATTGAGCACGCCCTCATGGAGGACAACAGTCCCTATCCAGAGGTCCGATCTGTTGTCCGAAACTACGATGTTGATGTTCCTGCCAACACCATCCGCGCCTGGACTATTGGCTTGATTCTTTGCACCATCGGCTCTGGTGTCAATATGCTCTTCTCGTTGCGGAACCCCAGCGTTACTGTCACTACCTACGTGGTTCAGCTTGTCGCCTATCCGTTCGGACTCGGCTGGGATTTAATCATGCCCGATCGTGAATGGAATTTGTTCGGTCTCAAGTTCAACCTCAAGCCTGGAAAGTTCAACTACAAGGAGCATGTGGTGATTGTTGCCATGTCCAATGTCAGTCCAGTCCAGTCCCCTACTTTATTTCGAGAGTATAGCTAATTGTGTAGGCTGCGTATGGTGGTGGTGTTCTCTACGCAACTGATGTGCTACTTGCCCAGCAGGTTTTCTATGGCCAAAAGTTTGGCTGGGCTTTCCAGATCCTATTCGGCATCACCACTCTCTGCACTGGATACGGACTGGCTGGTCTTGCTCGGCGCTTTTTGGTGTGGCCTGCTGCTATGATCTGGCCCACTGACTTGGTCAATTGCGCCTTGTTTTATACGCTTCACGACCACTCTGGCTCTGACCCCACCAAGACCAACGGCTGGAAGATGGGACGATATCGATGGTTCTTGATAGTGGGAGCTGGAGGATTTGTTTGGTACTGGTTTCCAGGCTGGATCTTCAAGGGTCTCTCATATTTCACCTGGGTTTGTTGGATTGCGCCCAAGAACACCACTGTCAACAAGATCTTCGGCGGCATGTCTGGTTATGGCTTGATGCCCACATCCTTCGATTGGACTGTGTACAGTGGCTACCTGCAGTCCCCCTTGATCCCGCCTTTCCACGCCATCGCCAACGTTCTCCTGGGAATCGTTGTCTTCTTCATTTGCATCTCGATGGGCATCCATTTCACAGGCACCTGGTATGCGGATTACTTCCCTGTTCAGTCATCCGAGTCCTACGACAACACAGGCGCCATCTACAATGTGACGAGAATTCTCGACCACAACTTTCAGTTCAACGAAACAGCTTATAAGGAGTACTCTCCTCTCTTTCTGCCAACGCAGTTTGCTCTTTCTTACGGACTGTCCTTCGCTGCCGTTACAGCTGTTGTTGTGCACGTTGTGCTCTACCATGGACATGAGATCTGGAGACAATTCAAGCTTGCTCGCAACCAGGAGGATGACGTTCACATGAGACTGATGAAAAAGTACCGAGATGCAGAGGATTGGTGGTATGCAGGTAAGTCTAACGTTCTCTTGGCAAACTCAACACTCATCGATACTAATTGTAATTAGCTCTCTTCATCGTCATGGTCGCCATTTCAATTGGCGTCATTGCTGGTTGGCCAACTGGTTTCCCAGTCTGGGCGTACTTTATATGTCTCCTCATCCCCGTGCTGTGGCTGATCCCTATCGGCGTTGTCCAGGCCATCACCAACATCCAGCTCGGTCTCAACGTTCTCACCGAGTTCATCATTGGTTACATGGTTCCCGGTCGACCCATGGCCATGATGATGTTCAAGAACTATGGCTACATCTGCATGGGACAGGCACTCTACTTTGCCCAGGATCTCAAGCTTGGCCACTACATGAAGGTGCCTCCCCGTGTAATGTTCTCATCGCAGCTGGTCGCGTCTATCTGGTCAGCTATTGTGCAGATTTGTGTGATGAATTGGGCCTTGGGACATATCCCCGACGTTTGCGCTATTGACCAGCCCAACAACTATACTTGCCCAGGTGGCCGTGTCTTTTACACAGCCTCTGTTATCTGGGGAGCCATTGGACCTGCCCGTATCTTCAGCCACGGCGCGATTTACTCATCTCTTCAATGGTTCTGGCTAGTTGGTGCTGTTACACCTATTATCACATGGCTTCTTGCCCGTAAGTGGCCCCGTTCGATCTGGCGATATGTCAGCACCCCCCTTATCTATGGCGGTGCTGGTATGCTTCCCCCGGCCTCTGTTTATATTTATCTCTGCTGGGGTATGGTTGGAACTTTCTTCAACCACTTCGTTAAGAGGAGATACACCGGCTGGTGGCTCCAGTACAACTATGTCACATCGGCGGCTCTGGATTGTGGTCTCATCATGTCAACCATGGTGATCTTCTTTACATTGTACTTGACGAGCGCTTCTCCTCCAAACTGGTGGGGAAACTATGGTGCTCTGGGGACATTGGATTGGAATGCTACCGCGGTTTCGAAGACTGTTCCCAAAGGATCCTTCATTGGACCTTCATCATGGAACTAAAACTTGAACTTTATGAATATTTGGTTTTATGAATGTGTGTTGGAAAGCAAGATTTTGGATGATTGAAGGAGGGAGTTTTGAGGCGCTACGGTCTGGGCTGTGTTCTTTTGAAATGATTCTTTTTACTACATGTGCGAGATACCTCAATGATGATTAATGTTCATGGACTTTTTCAAGAAGCTTGGTTGTCGGTTGTTATAATAAGTGAAAGTCATGGGCATTTCAATTCAATTGACGTTGGTTAATTGTAGCCAATGAGCTTTATTTACACCAGTTCGGTAGTGGCGCTAATCAAAGACAAAAGTCGTGCCCCAGTCACGTGGACTGCACTTCTTCAAATCACATGATTATGGAAGCCCGCCCACAGCCTTTCCGCTTCTTAGGGTTGTAAATTCGCACTCCGCCAAAAAAGGTCTCCCAAGTTGAGAATTTCTCGATCGCCATCCAACTAACCGCCCAAACACCACAGCCAAGATGAGTACGTCGCCGCCCGTCAGATGCTTGCGAAACGGCAGCAGATGATTCTCTCTCGAGGAATTCCGCAGTTTTTGCTAATGCGTCTCAACAGCGAAGGGTACCTCCAGCTTCGGTAAGCGTCACAACAAGACGCACACCTTGTGCCGACGATGCGGTTAGTCCTTGTGCCCTCTCGTCTCGCTGTCCAGACATTCCTCGATTTGTGCAATGGATTATTCGAATAATATACGACACGGAAATTGAACGATTGCGAACACTTTGAGGAATATCTGAACGGCGGGGCTTGGAATATCGAAATGGACGACTTGCTGATGGGTCATTTTTAGGTCGCCGCTCTCTTCACGTCCAGAAGCATGAGTGCTCTTCTTGCGGCTACCCTGCTGCCAAGATCCGCAAGTGTACGTGAACACCTCACAAGAATACCGTCGACAAACCCGATATCGAGAACTCGACGCTGTTGGACTGTGATACTGACACTGCCTCTGCAGACAACTGGTCCGAGAAGGCCAAGCGAAGAAAGACTGTCGGCACTGGCCGCACTCGCTACCTTAAGGATGTGTCCCGACGATTCAAGAACGGTTTCCAGACTGGTACCCCCAAGGGTGCCCGAGGCGCTACCGCCGAGAAGGCTTAAATAGGGACCGCACCCCTTCTGACCCCCTTCACCACCTCTCCGGCCTGCCCCTCTTCCACGATGGACGTTTAGGACATCCCCACTTCCTTCGAGAACGCACACAACAACAATGACGGCTCATAAGCGTGAGCTGAGACCGAAGGAAAAAAAATCTGGTTGGAACCGGAACTAAGGGTGGTGACTGGGACGGGCGGTTGTGTTTGCTGGTTCGTGGACGAAAGGGATCGTACAGGAGCGGCTTGGAGCATGGGCACGGTGTTTTACATGTTTGAGCAAGGAAGTAAAAAAAAGAACCCTTTTGCTCTTCTGAGATTCCATAGGGTTTCGGTTACGAGGTTCTGAAATGGCATCTTGATTCTGCATGAACGTGCCTGTGGCCGTGCAAGAGGACACTCGTGAGGAAAGGCCTGGTAATTGACGCCATTGTGCATGATATCTGTTCAGACGAGGCACGACTTGTAAAGCCAATGTGTCGATAAGCAGCTGCTGTAGTTTCACCGTCACGCAACTGTTACAGCAGCCTTGCTCTTTGTAGTCTTGTCGTTTCTCTATCCTGTATTCAGGTTCCTCTTTCAAAGACCTTGACTCCGCCGTCTGCAACAACATGATATAAATACTCAGCAGCACCACCCATGCCTTGGACTCCAGGTCCTGTAATACGCAACACACCACTCACGTCCCTCGCCGTTCCTGTATCCAGCATGCGCAGGGCCAATACCGTGTCAGCCGCATGAGCCGTCGAGAGGACAAGGCTGGCGTGCTCTCGCTCAAGTGTTGTAGCTTGGGCAGCAACAAGAGGTGTGTCGGCAGACAGAGTGAGGAGGGTACTGTGAACAAGCTATGAAGGGGTGTTTTAGTGCAGTTTTTTTCTAAAGCTGGGGGTTCAACTTACGCTGCGAAGACTGAGAACGAGGTTTTGAAGTGCCAGGCTAGTGGTTGAGTCATCGGTGATGGCGAGAAGGGTATCAAGTTGGTCGATGATGAGAACTTTCCGCGAGGCACGCAAGTCTCCAATGGCGCCCTCAATCTCTTTCTTGATCTCTGCGATATTCGTAGATCGAAGCATCCTCTCTTTTCGTGCGCCTGGTACTGGAGGTTTGGCGTCACCATAGAGTCCTGAGAGACCGTCTATGAAAGCAAAGCGCCCTGTTCTACCGAGGGCATCAAGATCGAGTCCCTAACACAGTGTTGGTATATTCCGCACATTTATAAATTGCAACAACTCACCAGTTTTGTAGAGCCCTCTTTCCAAAATGTACCATCTCTCATGAAGCTGACGAGCACGACGCCTGTGTCCTTGGCCTTCTCATCCCCGTCTGTGCTACCCTTCAGGTATGAATATACATGCCGCAGAACCAACCAGTTTGCGCTTGCACCTAGCACGCTGGTGACAAGACTGAGTGAGGTTTCTGAAGGTAGAGATATATAGGGCTCTAGGAGATGAGGTATCCGTGATGTGGAAGACATTTTTATGAACCGTAATATCAGAGGTTGTGGTTGGTATGAAAGATTTTGAGTCTAAACTGTACTGTGCGAGAAGGGCATTCATTAGTGGACCGCAGGATGTGAAGTGGGTGATTGGCAAAATCAGCAGTCAAAGACTTTTATAGCTCTAATTTGTTTAAATATAGTATGCATACTGGAATTTTGAGGATAAAATTATTGGTATACAAGTTTACTCGGATATGGATATATGAGTATTGCCCACATGAACAATTGTGAACTTCACATTCAACGAGAGATAAAACACATCGGCATTGGGTTGACGCCTATCAACCTTAACCTCAACTATTGTGATATGAAGAAAAGAGAGGATCGAATGAATCAAACCTTCTTCATTGTTTGGATATGGGCCTCCTAAAATAACCACATCATAAATCTAGCTCTCGAGGAGGAACAGTTGCGATAGTCCTGGTTGGACATGTACGAACTGTCGCTTCATTGAGCATATCGTCAGTAGAGAACCATATACTCCAAAGTCTGCTTTCACTGATGAGGAGACGGCATGTTCATTCCCAATTAACGAATATGTGAACTAATCCCAGAACCAGAGATATTCAAGGATTGTATTGGCCGATGGCCTCTTCCGTGGCACAATTTTGAGTATATCAACCAGGACCTCAATAGGCAGCGGCCTCATCTGGATCAATGTCCTCGGGACGTTCTAGCAACAATGTAGAACTGAATTGCGAAGGATCCCATTCGGGGAGAGTACCAAGGGTGGGAAAGTGCCTGAGTGCCTTTTCCCAAGAGTCGAACCATTGACTTTCGTCGGGCGAATCCAGCCGTCAATGGGGATGTAATCCTAGATGTGAAAGGGTATGCCTGATTGAACTCGAGAGATCTGTCGAAGGACCACACTACAAAGCATGTTGCTGGGCGCCCTCAGGTACGAGCGACGAAAATACTGCCGTGGTGATGCTATCCGAGGTTCAGAATTGCATCTACCTTCCCTAGGTATGCCTCTCTTTCTTTATTGCTTGATGATCTTTCCAAAGTACTGACACCGTTGGCCTTGAGATATTTAGCCATGGTATTGCTGCCATAGCTCAGCAGGCAGGGAAGATTCTATACACGTTCTATAATACACATCAAGGGCTCGGTTTGGTATTACTTGCCAAATAAACCTCCAAAGACAGACGAGCCGCCTCCTCCGCCTCCTCCGCCTCCTCCGCCTCCCCGACCTCCATGTCTCCTAGCTTCAGTTCTGATCCATTCCTTTAAGAACTCCCTGTCAGCGAGCTTCCGGGCATCCGACAGCTTGACTGCCGTCTGTGCTTCCCCAGCGTCGAAGCTCAGGAGCGTGGGAATGGTGGTGATCATATAAGTCATGGCCAAGTTGGGGTTTCCTGACATGATATCTGGTGAATCAAACTCGACGGTAGCAAGGGAGACTCCTCCCTCCTCCTCGCCGACGCCAGACTCGACGAGATGCCGAACAAGTGGGCTGACGACTTTGCAGGTCGAGCACCATGATGCAGTCCAGAGGGTCAGTAGGGGTGTGCGTGACGAGGTTGAGAGGGAGAGGTAGGTTGAGAAAGAGTCGTTATTGCGGATACTACATAGGCAGCTGGCGGTCAGCAGGAAGCCATTTCTCTGCAGAGGAAGCCAAGATAGCGGCGATCTACAAAAGGGTTGCAAGGGGGAAGCATGTGCGGGGACATGTGATATGTCAGAGCAAAGTGACTCGACTCAACTTACGGGGCGTATATCTGGTTCTTGGCTTGTCGTGCTGTGGTGGATGAGATTAAGGCTTTTTGGAGTAAGCGAGGCAGCGTCTGTGCCTTGCCGCAAGAAGGCCGGAGCCCAGCACGTAAAAGTATTGTGTGCATTGTGAATTTTGTTGGTGAATCAAAATCTCAATTAGTGAAAGAAGAATGAATGCTAATTGGACCTGAATAAGCGCTTCGCTTCGGGAGAGTGGATGGAATCGAATGCGAGCAAGATTTTTGGAGGTGAGTAAGACCCCAGGCTAGAAATGATGTAATTATGCCTGCGACAGGACCCTTGAGCTGGTGGGGGACGCACTATTGACCGGGGCGTTGCAGTGAGATGAGCCAGTAAAAAGTGTGCGAGTGATATTGTTTGCCGCACGGGACGCCAGTAAACAAACCTTCAACAGTCACGCGTACAATATCTCCAAAGATGAAACCTGGCTGAGCCTGGAATCGACGATAGCTATGGCGCTGCCGCCGCTCCCGCGAGTAACCAACAGAACGAAGGATCCATTGTCACCAGGCCTGGATGCATTGGGGTGGAGCTGAGACCGGTGATCTAACGTTAACCTTACTCGTGTTAAAGCCGCTTGGAGGTTGGGGAACCAGTTAGTGAGGGACCGTTGAGCCTACTCCGTATCAAGAAAACCCTTTATTTATATCCCACCGCCTCGAACAGATATTTCTTCTTTGTCGTGATATGTTTTCATCGTGAGCCATTGCTCGGTCTCTTGTTTTTTCTTGTTATTGTTTTTGGGTCGTGCGGCTTACAGTTCCATCCATTGCACACTCCACTATTGCATTGCAGGCCAGGCCCCTTGATACCTTCCGTTGCTTCGCTGCGAAACTAAGTTTACTGGTTTCCCATCTTAATCATCCCAAACAACCAAGATCCTTGATCCTACATACATACAACATCTGTCCTAAGCTCAATATCTCTCCTCAGTTTGCACCTTTGCCCTCCTGTATCATCAAGGACGCCTCCTGTACAAACCTCTTTTTCAGCATCCCTCAGGGTATCTATCTATCAAGGTCTATCCCTCGATTCACCTAGAATTTCACCTGTCACCCCCGAGCACAGTTTGCATTCTATTTTTTATTGAGGCATCTCCTTATGGCGTCAGAGAAACCAAACGTCCCCAGATGGCGACGCTTTTTGGGTGCCGGGGCTGCCGGGACCAGCTCAGATGAATCTTCCGGGCCATCCAAATGGAGCATGGGTGTTTTAAACGACAAAAAGACAATTGAGGTTCCAGGTAAAGCTAAAAATTCCTACATTCAGACTTCCATTCAGCTGGCAAGACTAACGCGTCACAGGTTCCGTGCTTCTCCTGGCATCGCATCGCAATGAGCCTCTCGGTCTGCGAAACGTCCATGCTAGAACGTCCCACTCATCAATTCCTGCTGGCTTTCCTGTTGATACACGAAGGACATCAGCTTCATCAGCAGCTGCGGCTGCAACTGCCACTGCAGCGGTAGAGAGTCAAGCTGCACCCGTCGAGGATGACGGCAAGAAGAAAACAAGCGATGGCGCCATCATCTTGGAACCACAACCCGAGGATTCGGGGAACGATCCATTGAATTGGCCTGCTTGGAAACGAGATATTGCTCTTCTATCTCTCGGGTTCTACTGCATGATTGGCGGCGGCACTACTCCCCTTATCGCCGCTGGCTTCACCGACGTTGCAGAGACATACGACATTGATGTCGAGAGAGTAGCTCTGACCACCGGTCTCTACATGATGGGCATGGGTCTTGGCTCCGTTGTATTCTCGCCGACCGCTATCCTCTGGGGCAAGCGCCCAGTATATCTGGGCAGCGCCGTCTTAT
This sequence comes from Fusarium verrucosum, assembly GCA_013623715.1. NCBI lineage: Eukaryota > Fungi > Ascomycota > Sordariomycetes > Hypocreales > Nectriaceae > Fusarium > Fusarium verrucosum. Next base: position 53,577 of record JABFFJ010000067.1, read on the forward strand.
TCATTGGAACCTCGCTTTGGGCTGCATGGTCTCCAAGCTTCACTTCTCTTCTGGTGGCCAGAATCTTTCAGGGCGTTGCAGTCAGCCCTGTAGAATGTCTCCCGTCAGCCACAATTGCAGAGATCTTCTTCCTTCACGAGAGAGCCTACCGTATTGGCATATATACCCTCCTTTTACTGGGCGGCAAGAACCTGGTTCCCCTTGTTAGTGCCGTCATCATTGGCGCACTCTCGTGGCGTTGGGTCTTCTGGATCTTGGCCATGATTATTGCCTTTGGCGCCGTCCTTCTCTTCTTGTTTGTACCGGAGACCTTTTGGGATCGAACTCCCCACGCAAGACCCAAGCATCCATCTAAGCGACCCAGCTTCCTTCGTCGGATATCATCTCGCCATAGGGCTCCGCAGATTGGACCAGAAGGACTGATAGAGGCTCAAAACGAAGAGCACCCGGTGGAAACAGCCCATATTCACGATGGACAGCAATCACCTACTGCCCGCCATCACGGTCGAGACCTTCACGTCGGCTTCGCTGAGTCTGGCAATGCTAGTGACGAGCCTGCAGCATCTGCGACTCCAGCATCACCCAAAGCGGCCCACCCCTCAGACAAAGACAAATCCCCCCCTGGTGAGGTTGGCAGCACGACTGGAAGTGAATCCAACGCTGCCTCTTTCAAGTTGGGGCCAAGCCTTGAGGGAGAGAAGTTGGACGCCGCACGACTCCAAGGCCCACCGAAAATCCAGGCATACACGCACAATCTTCGCCAACAGCCTCCAAAATCATTTGTTCAACAGCTGAAGCCCTGGCATGGGCGCCTTAATAGCGACAAATGGCTCAAGGTCATGGTCCGTCCCTTCATTCTGTTCGCATACCCGGCGGTTCTCTGGTCATCTGCCGTTTATGCTTGCTCCGTCGGTTGGCTTATCGTCATATCTGAGTCGGTAGCCATGATATACCGTAACAAGGAGTCTTACAACTTTACCGCTCTCCAGACTGGCTTGGTTTATATCTCGCCCTTCGTCGGCGGTATTCTGGGAACTGGCGTGGCAGGTAAAGTCAGCGACATCATTGTCAAAATCATGTCGAGGCGTAACGGTGGGCTCTACGAGCCAGAGTTCCGTCTGGTCATGGCCATCCCAATCCTTATAAGCACATGCGTCGGTCTCATGGGCTTTGGATGGTCTGCAGAAGAGAAGGACCACTGGATAGTCCCTACTGTCTTCTTTGGGGTTGTATCATTTGGGTGTTCGCTTGGATCGACGACATCCATTACGTTCTGTGTGGACAGCTACCGTCAATATGCCGGAGAGGCTTTGGTGACTCTCAACTTCTCGAAGAATATCCTGCATGGACTCGTTTTCAGTCTCTTTGTCACTCATTGGTTGCAGGGCGATGGACCCAAGATGGTGTATATCTGGATTGGGATAATCCAGTTGCTCTTGATGCTGTGCACTATTCCTATGTATATATACGGCAAGAGAGCTCGCATGTGGACGGTTCGGGCCAACCTGATGGAGAAGTTCTAATTGCATGTGGCATTGCTTGGAGTTTCGACGCATGATTTGCATGAGAATAGGGGCATGACCCCATCCTCCATTCTTACGACTTACAGGAGTTATGAGTGTTACCATTACTTACATTGCATAGTCTAGCACGCAAGTGCTATAGCATGAATTGTCATGACAGGCATCATTGGAATGATTGAATTTGTAGCATTTGAGTTAGTGATAGTATTCGGAACAGACATTACATTGGAATATGCACCTTCAGTAAAGAGTGATCCAATTCCTTCATCTAGTTTCTAGTTACATCTCCCCTTCATACCCCAAGAGATGACAAGTACCGTATCGTTGACTCATCAGGTGATATCGTGACGAAATGGCGTTTCGATGGTTTCTCATCCAACGCGTAGGGGTCCGGGTCTACTAAACTTCCGCAACAAGACTGAAGTCGAAGCCGAGGGGTTGACGTGGTGGAACGGCCATGTCCCAGGATACAGCGTTTCTGTGGACATATAGATCATAGCAAGATGAGCAAAAATAAATACATTTCATCCCCAGTCATGGATCTTGTGTAAGCAAAAAAACGTGGTTCCGCCCGGGATCGAACCGGGGACCTTCTCGGTGTTAACGAGATGCCATAACCAACTAGACCACGGAACCTAGGCGGTTTGATTGTTATTGGGAGTTTCTGATCTGGGGTTCATGTTTGCTGTCTCAAGTTGCAATGAGATGATAGTTATGCTGAGATCTTTCATCGGAGGTATCTGAAAGCTTGACGCGGACTGGGGCCGGAAACACTCTTCTTGATGACACTCAGAAACCCTAGAAGGGATCACTCCTTGATCAATTCAGATAATACTGGAGGAATGTTGGGTATCTGTTAGTGAACAAGGGGCATCAACTGTCTTTCACAGACGGACTTCCATGAGATGCCTGTAACAAGTCTCTTAGCTTTCATTAAACGATAGCTTAATCGTGAGAATTATAACAATAGAAATGATACTAACTAGGATGTATTAAATGTAAGATTGCCTCAAAAGCAAAACAAGGTCAACACAGCAAGAATAATATAATAGTTGAAAATATAATAATAGGCATGATACACCACGCCAAACAACATAATAACCTTTACATCAAAGTTACCAGCAACACAGCTGCTGCCTTAACCTTATGACCTAACTGACTGTCAGATAGGTTGCCTCAAGCATAAAGAGAATCCTGAGGCAAAGTTAAATCACAAAGTTAACGTAGCAATGCCCAGTGATAACACAGCAAAATCACAACAGGACCAGGATGTGTATGTCAATGACTTCAGGATACCTATAGGTCATTAGATACATGTAGGTAGATTGCAACAAGGAAGGGAGAGTCAAACGAGAATCATAAGGATAGAAGGTGGTCTTGATTAATCCCATAGGTACACTGAGGTATACTTCATGGCTTGATGCATTTCTATTGAAGTTTAATAGAGACAATAGCAGGATTTTAAACACAAACGCGGTACGGCATAAAGTGCCAGGTGCTTGACACTGGTTGCCAGCCGGTGGCCTCTCAACCAACATGACACGCGACTAAATTCATCCCATTTGTCTCCTTCCAATTAAGCTCCTCCTCCTCCCAAGTTAACTAACCCATACAACTCCAGCATCACAACCCGCTTCAGCCATAAGCTTCGTTATAAAGGACAGTCAAGAGCTACTCAACTTCGGTTTGAGATAATCTGCTCCTGTTCTCACTATCGCAAGTTTCGAGGTTCTTTCAAGGCTTCAAACGCGCATGGGAGAGCATCATGTTCTATAGCCACGAGAGTAAGTCAAGCCGTGCTCTCAACTTCCCTTTAATCACAGGCTAACATCATCACTAGTTCTCAGCAACGCCCAATATGGGGTTGCCACTATCTGGTATATCTTGATATACTTTCCTTCATCCTTTGGAACTCACTGACTCTAGTCTCTAGGCTCATCGCTACCGTGGGCAAGACCAGTCAAAAGCGCGTGACTCGCAAGGCAATCCAAGAAGTCAACGTCCCCAAGGCATGCGAGACCATCCTTGACCCGGGAGCCCCTTTGGCACTGCGCCTTCAGGGAAATCTCCTTTATGGAGTCTCTCGTGTGTTTGCCCAGCAATGCCGTTACGTGCTCTCGGATGCCGAAAAGACCCAGGCCGACATGATGACTTTCTTTCGGGTCATGAACACAAGTGAAACGGACCCAAACGCGGGAAAATCAAAGTAGGAGATCCTTTGTTGAGTCACAAAGGCCTTTATAGCTGACCTTTGTCTTCTTTCAAGGCGCCATCAAATCACCCTGGAGGATGATCCCAACTTTGATCCTTTGTCTAGCGTGCCAAAGCTTGACCTTTTAGCAAGTGTTAATGATTTGGTTCTTCTATCAAATCAGTTCCCGACACAAGGCTCGATCTCTCGGATGACTCCTATGACCCAAAACTCCAGCTCCTCAGGACGAAATAATTCAGTGCTAAACTTCGATATTCCACAATCTTCGCATACTGTCCGAAATTTCCGTCTTCCAACTGATCTTGATCACGACTCCCCTTTCGCGAACCGTTATCACGCACAAGACCCTATGGAGGAGTTCAACAATCCATTTGGTGAAGATATGGAGAATATTCCTGGTCTCGATCTCAACTTCGACATTGACGGCAACAACCCCTTTGAATTTGGCGACCTTGAACCACAACTTCCTCCCCTGCCAGGAACTGCGGCCTTCGAAGAGCACCTCCAGATTCAAGCTGCCAACACGGCCAGCCTTGGCGGCGACAAGGGGCATGTTGGAGACGACAATGTGATCATCATGGGTGAGGATGCCTTGCCTGACGCCGAGCCCTTTCCGAAGCGTCGTAATGCCAGAAAGCCCACCTCCTCAGCCGAGCCAACCTCTGAATCCGTCGAGACTGAGGAAGCAAAGGCGCCCCTGCGACGAGGAAGACCACGCCGAAAGTGTCAAATGATTGACGGCAAAGACCACCTTCCCAACATCGAGATTCGACAGTGGTATGGAAATTATCTCGACAACATGAAAGCCAACTACAAGTCACGCCCAGTTACCACTCTTTCCCAGGCACGTCACAACGCCAAGGCTTTCCTTTTTGACAATGGCCTTGCAGATATTGGGAAAACTCCTATCGGAGCAGCACACCCCCTCGCAGAGCAATTCTCTGGTATGGCTCTTTTGGCACGCATTCAGGGAAAGGAGCCTGAGCAGGTTGAAGAACCTGTGCCGCGTGGCCGCCGCCGCGTTTCGGCTGAAGCTTTTGAAGATGAACAGAATGAACAGCGAAATGTCCGCCAGAAAGTTGATCATGTCGACGAGCTCGCGCGCGGTCATGATGACGGCCTGGGTGCAATCATGTTTGGTGAAGACATTGCCCCTGAGACGGGAATGAAGGCAGCAAATGGTCTCGAAGACCGCCACTCATCTTCCATGCCTCCTTGGAGTAATCCTCCTTCCGTTGCCCCTGGCTCAGCTATCCGACAGGGCAGTGCGCAGAAAAGATTCCCTGCTCCGAGCCCTCTGCATGCTCCCGGTAGGGCGATCGGTTCGGTTGAGCGCTGGAGTGATCATCCCGGTTTGCCTCAGGGCTCTGAAGACCTTGTGATGCTACACTCACAGGACTCTTCTATGGGGCTTATGGAAGGCCTAGACTTTGCCAACGGTCATGATACGCAGGGCTCTGGCGCAGTTATTGATGCTTTCGCTCTCGACTTTTTGGCGTATGCCACAACCCGCGCGCAGTCTCAGGGATACACTCGTTCTCGCGACCGAGCCGACCGTCGCTGGATCGATTTCAACACTCTTACCGACGATCTTGGCAACCCAGCGAGTGCCAAGAAGTTCGTCTCGGAGGCATTCATGCATGTTCTCATACTTGCCACAAAGAACGCCATTGCCGTTGAGCAAGATGGCATCGCCGACAAGCAACCTTTCGGCACTATCCGCGTTGGTGTCACACTCCCTGAGCAAGACGACGACATGGCCGACGAGTTGGCCTAGACTTTGTTTTCTAGACTTCGGAGTTTGACTGATATGCATCATCATTTACATGGTCTCTCGGCGAGACTTTCAGCAGAAACGACTTTTATGGGCCATGACTTGACGATTTTTAAAAGGCGTTTACTATTTTATTTGGGGGGAAACTGGGGTCACTTACTTCTTGGAGTTTCACAAGGTTCATATAAAGCAACATGGGGAAATGGGTATCAACGGCACATGGGAAATGATCAATGGTTCATATTTTGGTTTCGGGTGGGTAGCATGATATCAAAGGGGTATTTCGGGACCATGGGAATGATCTTCAGAGGCAGGGAAGCCCTCAAGACATAGTCACTATATTCAATGGGAGAACAAGTTCAAAAATCATTCGTGGTATTATGGTGCTCGCTATCATCTAGTCAAAGAGGTCGTCATCTCCGCGCTCTCGGTCTTCGAACTTCATGTAATCAGTGGACGTGTCCTCCGAGCCAGCAGTGACCAGCTTCCAGGCCTCATGGACAGAGTCGAGGATAGAATCATCGAACGCAAGACTCAGCGAGGTGGGAGAGAAGGTAGCAATGTCCTTGTCTACGCTCAGAGAGTTTGTTCCGCCATTCTGCTCGTAGTACAGCTGGTAGATAGGCGGGGTTGCATCTTGACCATTGGATACGGCGGCAAGCAGAGACGAGAGAGCCTTTTCGAGAACCGATTTCGCGGATGAGGTATAGACGGTACTTAAATAAATGACATCTGTTGACCTTTTGTTAGCATGATGTTTCTAAATCATGTGTCAAGTAAAATAGTCAAAGGAATGAGGTGTACATCAGTTTGTCAGAGATAATGATCGTCATTAGGGTTCAGACAATGTAGATAAGTATTCGGTATGTGAATCATCATAACACCAAACATGAGTGAAAAAAAGAAAAGAGTGTAACTCACATTGTCCAGAAGGGCACTCCCCAGTATCGCTTGAATGAACCATTGCATAGACAGGAAACTCGTGGGGACTTTCGTCCTCATCAGAGACTGTGCCTGATGGAAAGGCCACCACTGCAACAGCAGGTGTGGGAGCGCCCTCAGTAAGCAATTCAAAAATCGCAGACAAATCCGATTTCGTCACGGCAGTGAGCCTGCTGATTCGAGTACTGCTAGAGTCAGTTGTCTCGGCGCCTTGGACCACCAACTTGGCTTTGACATCAATGTCGTTGGTAAACGAGAGCTCCAATGGGGCTTCGGCTTGCTCAGACTCGGATCGCTGCAGCTTCTTGATGCCGGAGCCGAGCATGTAAATTGCACCACCAACAGCAGCAGCGCGGCAGCCCACTTGAGCCACCTCCGACAGGCCACCCCATTTAGGACAGACTGCAGCAAAGCCAGGACCGAAGACGCCCATTGATGTCAAATGTCGGTTGATGGCGGTCAAGCCATCTTTGACGGATATTTTGCCCTCGTAACTGAGTGTCAGCGTGATGATGTAAGATTGGAGAGCTGCATCGAGCTTAAACTCCGATGACAGGAACTCTGCCAGCTCTTCGTCAGCACGTGGCTGCCATGTATCGATTTGAGGTTCCGAATTGAAGTCAAGCACAAACTTGAGAAACTTCATCAAGGACCGCTTGGACCGAGCTGGGATAGCCGTGTTGGAGAAGACATCTTCGCGGGTCGAGGGTATCCGACTGAGCGAGGGCGTCGACGAAGCATCTGAAGGTGGCTGGAAGATGTAGAAGGAACCGACAGCGAGGAACTCGATCTGACGAAATGCTTTCGAATCGACCAGTTGCGTCACCAACTTCGACCGCGAGTGTATCAGCTGAGGCGCGAGAGCCAGACTGTATGATCGCGCCGCACCCAAAGCGTCCGCATCTCGCTTCACCTCGGCGGCAGAGAACAACCGGGAGGCATCAGTCGAGCGGTTCTTGTCAGCCCACTCATCTGCCTCCTGGAGGCTGAAAGCGGCTTCGCTACCTCCGTAGAAGTCGTTGGGGTCGACGTGTAGAATATTCTTGCCTGAACGCGACAAAGCTCTTCAGAGAGTGAAGGCTGGGTCAGTCCGACCGAGGCGATATCTCAACGATGGAATCCAAAGCTTACAGGGCGAGGAGGGACTGTTGTAGCCCAGTGCCGCTGATCACTACATCCCACAGGGTGTCTGAGAGGGATTCCATGGTGAGGTTGAGGTTGTGGAGGTGGAAGAGAAGGAAGGGAAAGAAGTTTGATCTGCCTTTTTATGATGGGCGAAGTTTGAAGATTATTTCAGGTGGGGCAGGGTACATGTTACCTTATGTAAACAAAATACCCAAAATGGTCCGTGCGCTGACACTTCGATCAATGAAAAGGATTGGCCGAGATTTTCTCTCTTCTTCTTCTTTTTTCCTCATCATCCGCTCAGCCCTTTACGCAATGTCTACCTCTTCTGGCGGAACATTGCTTGCGGCGTGGTAGTTTCATTACTACTCACTTTATGAGTGGTAGAGCAATTTGTCTTCCGGTATCTCCTGCCCTAGAATAAAGTCTGAAAGGGTGGGTCGAATGGCCTTGACACATTTCTTTTATCCAACTTAATTCAACATGATGATGATGATGATAAGACACGACTATAAGCAATTGTGTCCAGAGATATTCTTTTCATTGGGGTATCGCTAATGATCTATGATTGGGTGACGGCCGCGTTAAACTCCTCCCATCGCTTCGCAGCCCAGCCCAGGAACTGCTCTGATGTAAGGAACTCTGGCGTCAAGGCAGTTCCTCCGTGCTTCGAGATGGACATGATCTTTACATCGCCGCCCTCGCAATCCACCGCAATTGTCACACTCTCGTCGCAAAGTGACTCTTCAAGTCTGTCGGGGTCAACGAGCAGCCAGAACTTGCCGTCAGTGGGTCGGTCGGTTTCTTTGCCAGTAAAGACAACTGCTGTGCATGCGAACGGGGTGCTGGTGATGCTGAGGGGTCTGAGCTCTTTGCGGGAGCAGACAATCATCTCTCGATCCGCATCGTATCGTGCTCCAGGAAGCTTTGTGTCTCGTAGTGCGGCCATGGTAGCAGCCCAAGCGGCGTCGAATGGGTTTCCATCAAATGAGATGAAAAAGATGTCAATGTAGAGCACCCAGTAAGCCACGACAGAACGGCTCTCGTTTACTGTGTCTTCCTCGTCCTCTTCCATGCGATCTTCGGTTTCTTCGGATGGTGTTGTGTGCCATATTCGCAGGTCATCGGGCTTGATAATCTTGGAGCTGTGAAGCAGAGAGTATATCCTTGTGCTGAGAGTCTGGGCAAGAGTGCTTGGTGGGCCACCAGGGAGGAACTGAGGAGCGCATCCCGTGGCAAGCTCGATGTTAGGCACGATGAGGTCGTACTCTTTCAACTCGGTCTCGGTGTTGGAGGCGCGGTAACTGGGGATGTTGGGAGTCAAGATAGTCTCGCCTCGTACGCCACAGATAACAGTAGTACCTCCGATGCGAACAAGAGCGCTCCCGTTGGCGTGTGATAGACTTGCGGTATTCACTTCTATTTTCCGTGATTCGTTTCGAGCTCTGCCATTGCTTCGGGCTGGACGCACGTTGTCGGATGAGGGATCGAGGTTGGCAAGCAGATACGGATGAGGTGAAAGTTTTGCAAAGGTGGACCGGGTGAGGCCCGTGTTGGAAGCCATATTAGTTGAATACGTGCGGTGCCCCTATTAAAAAGAAAATCGTTGAAAAAGTCCCATTGACTGAGGGAGCGAGGTTGTTGATTTTTGATATGAGAAATGGACGATGAAAAGTTGAAGAGATGTTCTCAGCCTCGTGGGGTTCATCAGTGGGGTCTATTGAGCTCTGACCAGTAACCGCCAATGCAATGCGCAGTGAACGACATGATCAGCAAATACCTACCTAGGCAGCTCTCTCGGTAGCAAGTAATCAACTAAAAGCAAAATAATTACTAGAAAAATAAAGTATATAATTTCTATTTGAGCAACAACAAATTGATGTTTGCCTCATGATTTCGGGCCTTTCCTTGACCACGCCACTTATCACATAGTACGATATGAGGCTAGACGCTGTATAATAAACCAAGCCCACTCTGATATCCATCCTTAGACAGCTCTGAGATATATAAACTTAGTCTCATATCATTCCTCTCTCAGCCCATATATATCTCTTACATTATCTCAAGATGACAACTCAAGAAAAGCCTCAAAATCTCTGGGAACTATCAGAACAAGACTGTTATGTCGCTCTGACCCACGATCATCTCAATGCCCAGGCCATGATGGATAAGGTGCGCAGCCCCTCAGCTGGCGCCATTGTCCTCTTTGCAGGTAAAACAAATGACATTCTCATCCCACTTGTGAAACCACATTTGCTGACCATGCACACACAGGCACTACCCGCGATAACTTTGCTGGTAAGCCGGTCAAGGAGCTGCATTACACATCCTATCACCCGCGAGCTCTGCAGTCCATGATGGCCATTGCAAAGGGTGTTCGCGATAAGCATGGACTCCGCGGGGTAGCTATGATCCATCGTCTCGGTACTGTGCCTGTCGCGGAAGAGAGCATTTTGATCGCTGTTTCGTCTCCGCATCGACAGGCAGCGTGGAGAGCGGGTGAGGAGGCTTTGGAAGAGTGCAAGTCCAAAGTTGAAGTGTGGAAACGGGAGGAGTTTGAAGGCGAGGAGGGTGTATGGAGGGCGAACCGGGATGGGGCCATAGGACAGCGCGAGGCAACTTGATGTACTCTTTGAATTGGAAATGAAATCAATTTTATCGATTCATCTTATTGAAATCATAAACATTCATGCGCTGAGACGATACGTCTTTCAATCCTTATGGCATCCTGTGCCGTGCACCTAACCACCAACACCACACTCCAGACATACCGCTATCACCAAAGTAAAGCATGTACCAAACCATTACATCATATCCGCGAATTTGAAGGCATCAAGATTCTATTTTGTGTGATTCCCTCTGGTAGGCGGCGGAGCCTCTCGCATGAACTCGCAAGGACATCGGGAAGGGTATTTGGTACCACGGGCTCCACCATACATCACTATCAATTGTAAGCAACATGAAGCAGCATGATAACAAAACTATGAACTTACTGATGTGTCCATCATAAGCCTCAGTAAATGTAACATCCATGCCTAGCCCTTGAGTGCCTACATCTGCTACCAAAGCGGTAGGATAGACGACGATGCCATATTCAGCGTGGAGGATGTGCCAAAACGAAGGAGGGAGTCTATCATCTCAGTCAGTCCATGATCAAATATAACAGTGAACACTAAGAAAATACTCACTTGTATTGGTTTTGTTTGATACAAGCGTGGACAAATAAACACACCGTCTCGAGAACCAAGTGGCCATTGTTGATAGCGTCGTCAGGTTGATCAGCCTCCATATCATGCACCCGTTGAAGACGTTCCTTGGAATATTTCATTGCAAGTGACCACCCCTCGGCGATCTCATCGAGGTCTGTGATTGGACTCTGCTCCATTGTAAATAGGTTTTTCGAATTGGGGCCTGGAATGATGGTGTAAGTGGTTTTTGCTGGTATAAGTATTTAATGAGAAAAATGATGATGGATGGATAGAGGTTCCGTGGTTGGTTTAAAAGTCGAAGGAATATTTCATCATGAGAACCTCTTTGAACCAAATATTTAAATCTGTAAGTCAGGTACTAACTGTTCAGGTGCAACTCACATCAAAGACGCCTCAGGAAGCCATCAAGGTGCCCCTCTTCTTCAACCAGAATTAATTGACTTTAAAGCATCCTCCAAGGTCCTCAAATTCCACTTTCTTGGTTAAGCAACATTAAGCTACTCTCCAATCACTGTCCTTTAATTCTTTTTGCGTCTTGATCCAACGCGGGGCTCATCATGACTTTGCATGAGGGAGGGGCAATCATCTCATGAACCCTTCTGGCCACTCCTACAAGGTTTCTTCACGCCATCATGCCATGTCGCATTCGATCATAAGGCTTTATGGTAAAGATACAACATATGTACTTGGTATTATAAGGAGATTTTGTAGGCTAGATACGGGTATTATATAGCTCACGCTCACCTGCCTCAACAGGTAGATATACATAGATAGGTATGTATAATAGGTCATCAAAAATCAGATCGCTTATGGTATCTCTTCGTTCCGCTCCAGTCCAGTCCAGTTCATAAAATTACAGCCCTCAAGTGAATGTTCACAATGCCCATCCTTTACAGAGCATAGTTCTCAGTATGCAAGAAAATCTCCTCAAGCTCATCATCACCCCAAATCTCCGCCTGAAGTCGGGCTACCGTGTTGGCAACGCCGACTCTCATAGATGGCGGACCACATACAAAAACTGCTGTTCGTCGGCCGAGAATACCTCGCCCATCAGCACCTCCTGTTGCCCATTCCTTAAGCATGTAACCCAAGTCTGGTCGGCCATACTCAACACTCCATCCTCCGTCAATCTGATGAGGCACGGGGAACGCAAATCTCATCAGACTCTTTTGGAACTCGGTTGGTGTTTCAGGGAACCCAAAGTCAAAGCCGGATGGTGGCCCGAAAGTGGATGTAGGTCGGGGTCTTCCGGCCTCGGGGTTGACTGTCCGAAGATGCGCAAGCTCAGGAGCTCGCACTGGGAATGCTTCTTCTTCTGCAGGGAATGACTCTGGGAGTCTTCGAGGGGATCTTGGTGCATGGTTAAACTGAGGGGGGTTATCCTGCTTAATGGGTCTGAAGTGAAACTCCGCATCCTCAGTTGTAGGTTCCTCTCCATCCTCAAGGGGAAGCTTCTTGTCCTCAGGGTAGCCATGACCCTCGAGTCTCCTGAGAGCCTCGTCCTGGTTCGTAGGTGGTGGTCCCGGTGGTGGAGGGGGGATCGAGTGAGGCTGTAGGTATTTCTGTTGTGGCAGAGCTGTGATGCGGTCCTCATCCTCGGCGCGAAGCTCACGCTCACGCTCGGGGTCGCCCTGAGCCTCGGATTGAATCAGAGCAGAGTTTCTCTTGGAAGCGATTCCCGCAACAAAACCATCAAGCCTGTCATGGAACATATGGCTCAAAGCTCGGGATCCGTTGGGACCACCAGGGCCGCCCTGATTGAAGTGGCCTGGGTCCATGCCAGGTCTTGCCCTCACGGCCGAAGTGACGAAGAACTTGCAGGTGACGCTATCAGGAGGAGCAGCCTCACGGCAGATTCGCAACTCTTCTCTGAACCAATCCATAGCTTCGAGTCGCTTGAGAGCCCAGACGACCACAACCTTCTTGGTGATGGCCTTTCCATCTCTCATTCTCTTGATAAGGTTGAGTAGCTGTGACACAAGCGCGGTGATGCCGCTTCCACCTGCAATCAAGATGCAGGTATCAAAGGCGGCCAGATCGCGGCGCATACCACCATAAGGGCCGTCCAGAAACGCTCGGTAGGTATGGAATGGTCCCTTTTCAATAGCAGTATTGAGCACCTTGCGTGTAAATCCACCGTAAGGTCGGAATACCAGGGTGCAGTCGCGGTATTGTTCGCCGTACTCCGAGGGGAAGTCATCACTACATAGCGACGAGATAGTGAAGGGGTGGTTCTCGAAAATGGAGATGCCAGGCATCCGCAGATAAACATATTGACCAGGCTTCCATTTCATCTGTGTTGGGATAGTGATCTTGATGGCGTTCTCGGCCATAAGAGTGATTGCTGCCTCATCTCCAACCATGAAAGACATACGCCAGGGCTTGACCCAATTCAGCTTGAAGAGCCTCATAAAGTAGCAAAATGCCCAGATGGCTATTGTTGTGTAGAGGTAGGACCACGACATCAGGAAGTTTTTGGTGTGCCAGAAAAGGCAACCAACGTAAACAATTCCAACAGGGACATGGAGGATCACAAAGATCTCATATGCTGTTCTTCTAATGAATGGAAGTGAGGCGACACAAAGCCAGATGAGAGGTACAAGACAAGAAATGCCAGTACCGTAGATGATGCCACTACCACCAGGAAACAAGCGTTGGAACACCGCCATACCGCCATCATCCCAGACAGGTTGGATATAGAAAGGGATGGCATGGACCAGGGACAGAAACAGGCAGAGATAGCCTGCCCATCGATGAAAAACGTTGAGCCTCTCGGGGCCAATGCCAATGATGGTGGTAAGAATATTTGCCTTCATACTGGTTGCAATGATCCATGGCGTCAAGGCAATAGAAATCATGCCAGCTCGGATCGCCAGAGGAGGTGAGCCGAATTGAATACTCTGCCAGTACAGAGGTTGTTGCAGAAAGCAGTAAAGGGTGACAAAGATGAGGGCGATAAAGACAGTAGTGAGAACTGCCAATGACGAGAAGGTAACCCGGCGTTTTCCCCATACGAAATCTGGAATAGGGCGGTAGAATATCCATCGGAATAGAGCCAAAGTGTCGTTGACGACGTTGACGGAGGAAAAATGTGCTTTGGGTCGGAAGCTCTTCTCTCCTGTGATATCTTGGCCTTCGGGGAAGAAATGTTGGCTGTGTCCGCTTCGCATCCCAGACATGGCCTCTGCCTCAGCACTATAGAGATTCCGGTAATGCTCCTCTACCTCATGCTTGTAAATGGCCTGTCGAATCTTGTCTTGCCAGAAGTGCCAGACACGCATGACCAGAACAGCGAATATCAAAGCGAGGGCAAAGTAGGTCCATCCCAGACCATATTTTCCAGACTTGTCCCAGGGGTCGACTGTAAGCGCTTGAACTAGGCCCGGTGGACTTGTTGGTGTTAGGGGAATGGAAATGCGCTTGATGAGGCCAGAGAAGGTCTTTGTGGCCTCGTCCATTGTCTCGCGCATGTATGTGTTGGGAGCCATTTCGACCAGCGTTACAGCTCGGCAAGGTATGATAATGAATTGGGCGACAGAGCGCAATGAATTCTTTTTAGTTCGACATCAATGGCGGTTTCGAATATCGTAATGTGTATGTTTCAATAAGGCAAAGCCAAGGGCATAGACGGCAACTTGGCTGACTGTGACTGTTCTATCGAATCTTGAAAGGCTGGCCGTCTAGTGAAATGCGCACAGGTGAAAGAGTCAATTGGATTGAATCGAAGAATACCAGATTCTTCAATGCAACACCACGAGTAATAAACGAAAGGATGTGGACTGCTTGAATGTGTACTGCTAGAACGCAGACTACCTGGGAAGCAACGTCTTAAAACGAGAGCTACAGTGGAGTCAAAATGGGGATGCGGCCGAATATATGGCCTCAGGCGATCGGATCCTCACGGTACGGTGCGGTTGAGCGGAGAAAGGTAGAGCTGCAGAAGTAAGGCTCAGCAGCAGACAATTGCAGATGCATGGTGGTGGGTGCTTTCTTGTGATATGGCGGCGGCGGCAAGCATGTCACTCTAGCTAGACAGGGATATAGAGGGAAGAGGTGGTATCCAAGATTGCCATGCGGGCAGAGTCTGTGCAGAAACGAGTCGACACCAGGGCCGGTCAGCGGCTGACGGAGGTCTGATATTGGCTGGTTGGTGAAATGCCGTCTTCCCATGTGTGGATCAGTCGGCTGTCACACAGCCGCGAGCTGGCGTGGTTGAGGGCAACAGACGCAGCCGGCGTGATTGATGTGGGTAGCATGCAGAGAAAGAGAAGGAAGTTGAATCCAGAATGAAGCGAAGGAAACACGATGGCGGGATGTGGATGTTTTCCGGCTGAGGAACCAGGGTGTAGGTAGGCTGCATGCTGGGCCGGGGATCGACACTCAAAGCTGACAATGGTTATTGTTCTTTTTGACAAAGAACTTCAATTCTTTGTCCCTCCCACGAGTGATGGGCGCTAATGCTCGCTGTATGGGACGAGAAATTAATATTGTGATGATATATGTGTCGAGTGTTGATGTTGTTGGTTCATCCACAGCCATGGAAAAGATAAGCGTCTGAACAAGGCTCGGGATTGGGCTCTTGGAGACTGGGCCAAGATGTTCCTGGCATTTGGGTTGTGATCCAAGCTCTTGGATGAGCCATGTGCCTCTTAGAGGCTGCTGTGATGAGATGCGATAGGCTATTATGATTGGCCGAGAGACGCAGCGACGATCCTTGCGGGTTTTCGGTAGCTTCTTCAGCGGGCGGCAATAGGCGAGATGTGATTCGCTATTAAAGGTGATTATTCTTCTGGGGTATGCGTCCTTCGATTCGTGCACCTCCAACCTCAGTCGAATTCCCTTGCTCGTCTCGGGCATTATATTCTTAAAAGGGTCGATAATCATCCGAGTCCAATCTGATGGGCCAGGAATAGTTTGTGTCAATGTCAAAACCCTTCTTCGTCGTTCGATCATGTATCAAATCTGCCAACACTGACAGAGAGTTGCACGACATCGTGGCTGTTGGTGATAAATCACTATTTTCTGCAGCCGCCATGAAGTGAAGGGATCAGTAAAGGATCCAAGCTTCCTGTCAACATCTTGTCGCCACGCACGATTCTTAGATAACGAGATGTAAGTGTCGGATGAGGCGAGATATCGATGTTGCGGTGCACTTTGTGATTTGTCCATCATCATGTTCCAGGCGATGTCCATGTTTACACTTTAGAATTGGGTAACGAAACCGAGCAACGAATATGTAGAACTGGTGGGAAATCACACTTTCTATAGGGTGGCAGAAGTTGACGGCCAGATAAAATCCAATATGAATGTCTCTTGCGATACTTGTATTTCGATAGACAGGCACAGCCTTTGACCACAAATTATACGTTTGGAGGTAGGCTATCACATACTGTATATGCATAGTGAACAACACCAATTGGATGCCATAAATGATATGACTTTAGATATTGCAATTAATAATCAATATGTATCTCGTTCACAATCCACTTGACCAAAACCAAAGGTATTTTCTTGGAATCTAAGTGACGTATGTATGTAAGTAACAGTCTTATGCAATCGAACTTACCCTACACCTGAAGCCAAGAACCAAGCCAACTGGAAGCTTCAATATCTAAATGATTACTAAGCCCCACTTGATGCCTTCTTACTCTCTGGCGCCTTGACTTTTTGACTTTGATTCATAAACTCTTCCTCATCACTCATGCCTCTCGAGGATTTTATTAAATCGACACCATTTTCAATTCCCAAAGAATACCGCGCAAGTTGAAGCCGGTATGCGCGACGATCACCATACGCGATCATCGGATCGCTCGACTGACGACCAGCAAATGATGATCCAGAGCGAACATATCCAAGACCGAGATGCCGGCTACCGATCGTGGCAGGGTAAACACATAACCCGCGCCTCAGGCAGAGATGGGAAACTCGAGAAGGACCTCCATGGATGATTTGAGCCTCGTAGCTAACTTCCCCACGGGACGGCGAGATCATACTAGGTCTCCGCCCAAGCAAGCTTTCCGCGACGATCCCCGACTGAGAGATTCTCAGTATCGGGACGACGACAGGGACTACGGCTACGACAACGAAAATCGATCTGGCCGCCACCAAGATGGATACCCGAGAAGAGGGGGCGCATCTCGAGACGCGCGCTACAACGCCCAAGATGAACATGACTACCGAGGCATGTATGATGATGGTGGTTACGTCGACAAAAGCGACCAAGGACGACGGCGCTACGACGAAGACATGCAGCGAAGCACCAGAGGACTATATCGCGA
Organism: Fusarium verrucosum; assembly: GCA_013623715.1. Taxonomy (NCBI): domain Eukaryota; kingdom Fungi; phylum Ascomycota; class Sordariomycetes; order Hypocreales; family Nectriaceae; genus Fusarium; species Fusarium verrucosum. Next base: position 70,640 of record JABFFJ010000067.1, read on the forward strand.
TCATGAAGACCTGCAATCACAGTCTCCATCTGGAAGCTATCATAACCGCAGCCGCTCCGACAGCCCAACGCGAGATGCGGGCAAGCCTAGTGACACCGTCATCCTCGAAGGCCTTCCGTTTAGTATATCGTCGAATGAGGTTGGTACCCTACCGGTCTGAGCCAAGCGTTACAAAGTCAAACACTGGCTTCCGATCTATGGATTGGAGCCCGGTTGCCCTGGAAGACGGACGATGGGATACACTCTGCCCTTAGTCGAACGACACCAGCGGCGCAACACATATCATTTGAAACCAGTCGATGTACTAGTTCGCAAGACTAATTCACCGGCCTATAGCTGCGCGACAGTATCCTGAGCAACCCAGTTGCCGCCGAGTTTCCGTCAATCGACGTGCGCATTTCCGCTTCCAAAGGTTATTAAGATGCGTCTCCTAGCTTACGTTATTGTTGCTGACAGCACAAACAGGAAATCGCAGAGCGTTTGTGCAGTTTCAGGAAGTCGACCATGCTGTTGCTTTTATGAGAGAGCATTATCCAAAGCTTCTTGTTGAGATGGCGCATTCCACTGATGACGTCCCAGAAGGGAGGTTCGATGCGTATATCCACTACGCTCGAAACCGAGATGCACGCGACGAGGCTGATGCTCGAGGTGTTCCAGGTGGTAATTGGATCTGTCCTACTGTAAGTAAGCTCCTATCATCAGCTGTACAGTCACTGACCAAAGGCAGTGTGACTTTTCCAACTACTCTACTCGGACCAAGTGCAAGATCTGTGGTGGTCCCCAGGCTGGTAAGTTGACAAGGAATATATATGTCTGCCACACTAGACGCTAATCTCGTCGCACCAGCTCCAGCATGGCAATTAAGTCTCACAGGCATGGCAGATGCCTCGGATGTACCCGCACAGATCCTTGTCGTCTACCCTTTGGCATCATTTGTGACTGAGGATATACTCGCCGAAGATATGAAGCGACTGGAGCTCGTGAAGCCAGACAACACAAGGGATACTTCCGACGGAGCACCAAAACTCAAGTCTACAGCGCCAACAGGTGACACAACAGGTTATGGCGCCCGAATTGGGTCCCTGCATAGAGTCTTTCTCATGCGCGATGCCAACACTAATGAATCCTTCAAATACGGATTTGCTGAGTTTTGGACAGTGGAAGATGCGACAGCTGCCATGACCAAATTCCACAAGTCTCGATCCTTTACTGTCGCGGCATGTCCAGTGACGGTTTCTAGCACTCATATGGGCGTTTTCTTACCAGAAGAACGGGAGGTTACGCCCGCTATTGAGTACATGTCCTTCACACCTTTATTCAACCCAAACCTTCGTGTTCGCTACCGAGACTATCATGTCTATCCCAGCCAGTATATTGTCAACGAACAACCCCCAGAAGGCACAAAAGCACTCGATGAGGAGGGAAACGACAAGAAGTCGAAGAAGCGCAAAGCCGATGGCAGTTTAGCTGCACCCTCCACCAAGAAGTCTGTGCCGATGATGGCGGGCCAGATGGCCATGTGGCAGCGAAAGAGAGATGAGCTTCGCGATGAGAAAGATGTCCGACCAGCGCGGCAGGAAAAAGCCGAGTTCAGCGATGTGAATCGAACACCACTTCGCATAAACCTCTCTGGATCTGGAGCAGACGTATCCAAACCTCAGAATGCTATCAAGATCTCACTCTCTGGGACATCGAAACTCGGTACTCCTGAGGTTGCGGCTCCCAGCAAGCAGGGTTCGCCTGACGAGGCTGGCACGCCTAGCAATACTAGCCAAGCAAACTCGGTCGCAGGAGAAGCAGCCGTCTCTTATGTCGATCGCGACCGACTGATGTGCCTGATCTGCATGCGCAAGTACAAGTCGGTTGATGAAGTCAACATACACGAGAAATCCCGGAACCACAAGAACGCTACAGAAAATGAAGAGCAAGTCAAAGCTGCATTGCCCAGACTAGCAGCACGCGACAAGAGACTCCAGAAGCAGGCTCAGGACGACCCCGACTCTGCAGCCGCGACATCCCAATATCGCGATCGTGCTAAAGAGAGGCGAGCTGCGTTTAACCAGCCAACCAAGCCAACGACCGCACCACAAGGCAAGCCCAAGTCGGGTCCAAAGGCAGAAGAAGCCGCACCGGCTCCCAAGCCTGCTCAGTCCAAGGGAGCAGGTATGCTGGCCAAGATGGGATGGTCAACTGGCGCAGGCCTGGGAGCCAACGGTGATGGACGTACTGAGGTGATTGAGACAAATGCCTACCAAGAAGGCGTTGGCTTGGGTGCGGAGGGTGGTAATCTCGGCGATGCAGCGCAGCTGGCAGAGCGCAAGACCAAGAACAGTTACACCGACTACGTGAACACGGTGCAGGACAAGGCACGGGAGCGGTACAACAAGCTGGGCTGAGAATTCGACGCATGCTCTGTGTGTATTTGTAGCTTGGGAATATAGAAGGCTCAGGCGTTAAAGGATATATATGTATGGCCTTGAGATTATTTGTTATTATTACATGGAAGAATGAAACTTGAATGCCAACAATAGTTGTATATTTCCAAATAGGGGTATCATGTCCACCACGTTATCGCAAATGCCCTAGGTTCTATATACGGACCTCCACTACCCGATGCTGATGCTAATGCTGATTCATAATTTGCCAACCTTGTTCAACGCTTACAGTAGAGCCAATGCAACACCTGCAGCCATAATGAGTGTCACCATGGAAGCAGGAGACAAGATTCCGGCAGCGCTGTCATCGTCTCCAGAACTGGATGCGGCTAAATACGCGTTAGATATGGGATGTAAACAAGATTCAGTGAATGACTTACGTTCACCTTCAACACCAGAATCACTTGGTATTTTGGTATCCTTCTCCTTGAGCTCAACGATCTTGGAGTCGTTGGCGTTGTGGACAGCTGCGGCTATGCCCACCTGGTTGTTTGCAAGATCATAGACAACATAGGCAGAGCGCAAGAAGGTGTCTCCAAGAAGCATGAAGCTGCTCCTCTCGTCATACTGACTCATAGGACTTATGCCAAACATGCAGACATTATCCCAGTCTTTAAAGTAAGAGGAGACGAGGGGGTCGTTAAAGATGTCTTGCTGATCGGGGAATGCATTGATGACCATCTCGCTGAGGGGGACAGAGATAGTCTTGCCGTCGAACTTGAAGTCGAACCTGTAACCCTTGCCCTTGTTTCCAGCGTAGGCGCAGTCTACGAATGGGACGGCGACATCTGGGACGCTGAGAACGTTGAAGGCGTTGTAAATGGGTCCGACTTGGGCTTCGTGCAAGAGGCAGAGAGTAGCGCCTGAGTCAAGAATGGCGGTCGAGTTCTTCTTGAGACTATTGAGCCTTACCTTTTTTTGACCCTTCGGTGTCTTTACTTCCAGACCCTCGATGGCGACTGTGAAGTGAGTGATGTTGTCGCGGCTGGAAGTAGTAGGCAACAGGGGTAGACTCGCAAGTTTGCCGTAATACTTTTTGGTGTCGATGCCACCGAATAGGATACTTCCTTGCTCAGAACTGAGATCGTTCTGTACATCTTGTTAGTATTTTTAAGTTGTTGTATTTTGATGCGACGTTGACTTACAAGCCACATACTGAAAGCAGCTCGATCAATCAGACCCTGGGAAACCATGTTATCGACAATGGTTGGGTATGTGCCGGTGGTCATGGCACTGGCAACGTTGGAAGAGAAGCCCAAGCCCATGATACCAGTTGGACGAACCGACTCGGTGGCCAGGCCGAGCCGCTGCTGCTTGATTTGTTTACCGTCAATAGTGACGGTATCATTAAAGTAATGGCCACTGATTTCCCTAGCATCTAGATATTTGATATCAAAGCCATCGCGGTCGACCAATTTGAAAGTACGACTCCTGCCAGTGCTGACTATAACATCCAAGTCAGAATGAAAGAGTAAAAATAAAAGTAAGCAGAGATTACTTACATGTGGTCATACAAGGACCATTTTCCTCCTGCAAGCGTGCGCTCTTGCAGAGATTAGTGTTATCAGAGTTCATCCATGTATCACTGCTGCCAGTATCGAGCTGGAAGCTGATATTTTGACCCGGTGTTCCAATCTGAAACTCGGCGTAATATCCACCTCCAGTGATGTTGTTCAATGCAGCGAGATCAAGAGTGTCGCGTTTATCGAAGTGTGAACCAGGTTGGAATCTCTGCTTGGCAATAGGAGCAGAGACTGTGCCAGCAGAAGCCCCAGCGGCGAGGGAGGTAAGAAGTGCAAGAGTGCGCATAGTGGAATGTGTAGCTTAGGTTTTTGGCGACTGAATAGAGTTGATTTGGTCAAACTCTAACGCGTCGATCAACTAATGATATGATAGTCAATTATAGACAAGGAATAAATTAAACAAAGAATTGTACAATAAAGGGTCCGAACAAGCTGAATTCCAAAGGTGTCTGAGAGTGAATCCCCCTTTAGTTAAAAAGAGTGAGACTGAGTAAGATGAAGAAGAGGAAGAGGAACAAGAAATATGGATGTAATTTGAAACGGCTCAACGGAGCTGAGCTTGTAAGCCAAGGCTTGGCCGTTACTTACTTAGGTAGGCAACCCCCGGGCGGCTAAGGACGGGCATAGCCTACCACTAAACGCCTTATGAGGTTACCCCTGGGAAACTTCCCGGGGGATGATAGCGCTAGCGGTCCCATTAGTGGAGTTTGAAGGATTCAAGAATTGTAACTTTGACAAGGCTTAGACCGACAACTCACTCACTCAATCGTGTCAACTTGGACTGGAGCCTAGAGAATCATAGCATAATAGTTATAAATGGTCAAAGGATGGATGCCTGGGATGCACAAGATAGAAGATGTATCTCATGACCAAATTGCACAAGTAATACCAAGTTAATTAGTTGTCCATATGAGGCTAGATCGAGATGGAATACGTTGTGGCTTGCATATAAATGCAAGATATCAAGGTCGACTTGATGTTGGATGGTATCACAGCATGAACTCCTAAATATCTTGACCTATCGAGCTTAATATGCGGTAGCACAAAATGGCAAATGCAACAGGTCGGAAAGTAACTTACTCGATGAACGGATTTCTACGCCCTCTTAGTCGAGGGCCCGGGAGTCTCCATAGGTCAGACGGGGCTTTGGTACGGTTGATGGATATGTCAGGCGTATCGGAGCTATCGTGAAGGTGTGCCACCATCTAAATAGGATCTGATCCAGGTGTTGTTGGACTAGAGACCACTGTGGATAATTGATAAAGAAATAAGCTCGAGGTTGTACAAGATAACAAAGAACACAGTGCACTGTGGATAACAGGGCAGTTCTAGGTATGCAAGGCGCCTTTCACTTGGGGCACCAGTCCATGATAATATTGAGAGTGTTGTGTCGGTGCATGGACTTGGCTTTCTCTCGCAGACCCAGTGGGCAGAGTCAGTAGCTAAAGATTGAAGAACGACAAGAGGTTAGGTGTAACATAGTATTATATATGGTATCAGTTGACAAACAAAACAAACAAAACAAATATATCTGCATCTCAAAGAAAAATCACAACTTGGCCCCCTTCTCCCCCCCATCCCTCTTAAGCCGAACAACACCCTACGCAAAGTCAGTATCAATCCCCCAACATCAACCAAAATACTCACCTCCTGAAAACACGTCGCCAGCAAAACCCCATCCCTCCCAAAGATCTTCTGTGTCACAACCCCCCTCCCATCACCCGCCCACGGACTCTCCATCTCTGTAAACATCCACTCATCCGCCTTGACAGCCATTGGCTCATGAAAGTAAATGCTGTGATCCAGACTCACCAGCATTCCCACCTGCGCCCGCCCCTTCCACTCCTCCACGCTGCTCCCCATGCCTTCAAACTCGCACACGCTCTTGACTTGCTCCTGGGTCTTCTTGTCCAGTGAGGGTACCTCTTCGGGTAAGAAGGGGAATCGCCAGAGCCCGTGGAGACGCGAGACTGTACCGATGAAGTAACTATCCGACATGTATGCCAGAGCGTTGAGGTGTGCTTGGTGACCGCCCACAGCTGAGATCTTTTGTCGCGAGCGCATCCACTGTCTACTCTTACGATCCTGCGGTTTACACTCTGGATCCTTTGCACCCACGACTTCAATCCTATGACTCTGAAACGGACCCGTCCTAGCCCACTCCGGCTCACCATCCCAATCATCCGGCGGTGCACTCACATCCTTTGGTATACTTGCCGCATGACTCACTTCGCGATGCTTCTTATCTGGTGAAGTCTCACGCACGAAACTAATAGTCGTGGTAAAGATGCACGCGCCCTTCTGTCGCGCCTGAACCGTGCGTGTTGAGTATGACCGACCGTCGCGTACGCGCTCAACACGGTAGAGAATAGGTGTCTCTGAATCGCCCGCGAGGAGGAAATAGCAATGGCATGAGTGTACTAGAAACGTCTCTGGGACTGTCTTTTGAGCGGCTGCTAGACATTGTGCGATGACAGCGCCGCCGTAGATACCGCGGGCGCCAGGAGGATGCCATTGGGGTTGTGTGTTTGTAAAGATGTCCTGAAAGAAGTCAGTGAAACTGAAAAGTTTATATGTGTTGATGCGATGAGATACGATGCAAGCAGGGATATTCATGCATAATAAGGTAGTATCCGTATAGTTATCCTTGACGTAAAAGAGGTACAACTCACAGGACCCAGAACTTTGAGCTCTGTTACATCCAAGACATTCTCAATCAAGGACTTATTCTCATCATGCTCCGGTGGTCGCAGCAGCGTCGGTCTAACGTTGCCCTCAATGATGGTCATGTTGAATGCACTAAGTGATGATGGTGGAGAGAAGTTGTTGAGATCTCGGGATAGAAATAATATGATATATGAAAAAGATGATGAAATTAGGTCGAGGCCGAGCTTTCATGTGCTGTTCACTAACCAACTAAACGAAGGGAGCGATTCATTGCTTGCGTGCCCCTGATAAGTTCGAGGTTCCATATAAATTTTACCGAGGTTCGGACTCCATCCATACCGGCCGGCCGTGGGGCCGAATTTGCCTCGCTAATGGTGGGGATCTATCGGCCACTCAGGAACCGGCTCCGAATAATTATTCGCCGTTCGGGGAAATATAAGGTTAAAGCCAATAAGAGTTGGTTGCCCGTGTGTAGGTAGGGAGTGTTTCAATAGCGAGATGCGATCATTTGCAGCTTGGACTAAACACTCACAGAGTGTTGAGGTGAGCCCTCTATCTATCTATACTACTTTGCTTCATCACGATAGCTGCTTATTTCATTTCTCGCACCTCCCTTCCATCTCTTCTTTTTGTTTGCGCAATTGACAGCTTTAATACTCAATAACTAAATCACCGAATCGTACTCGTTTCCTCATCCATATGATCTTCGTAAATCGGCTCCAATCCTTCCCATGCTACTGAGGGATCACCCTCAGGCCCAGCCTTCTCACGTTGCTCCCAGTACTTGCCAGTGAACTGCCAATACTCCTCGCCAGTGATCTCGCAACGTGCCTTCTGGAACCAAGCCGGCGTAAACTCTTCACCGCGCTCCTCTCGGACCCGTCGGCGTGCTCGCTGAGCATCCTCCAGGCGGGTTTTCTCATCAGCAGCAAAATCATACTCTCCGTCCTCCATGGCACGCTGATCAGGCCGAAGGCGAGAGTCGGTGGGAGGAAGCCAAGGTCGGAGCTGATCGTCAATATGGTTAAATGTCAAGACAAATGGCGTCAGGTTGAACGGAATGCCAGTTGGTCGCTCGTTGGCCTTCCAGATGAGATATGCGCAGTTGGGGTCGCTAAGGCCACTGTGCGCCATGTCACCACCACTCTCCTTGGGCTCATCTATAGCTGCTTCATAACCTGGCGTCAGGCGAGCATACAGCTTGGAGTTCCACCGACCACCAAGACTGACACGCACTCTGCCCGATGCATCACAAACCTTTCCAGATACCTGGAATGCGCTCGATGCCTTCCAGCCACGTGGTTTGAACTCGACCTGGGCTACCTCGCCCGTTGTCCAGTTCTTGATCTCCATTATGCCATAGTTGTCGATTGTTGGGTTTCCAGTGATGATACCGATGACGGACGAGGTAACCTTCTTCCATGTGTAGAGCTCCTCTTTGCCTCCGGCAGTAGGTCGAAGCTTGAGGAACCATGTGCCCAGAGGGTTGATGTCGAAGGATTTACCATAGAACTTGGACTTGACGGCTGATTCACCCCAGTAAGACCACTTGGGCGATTCTGCGTGCGCAGCGCCGATTGGAGGGTGGTGGCTTACTTGCTCGATGAAGAAGCGGTAGTTCTTGTCAGGTCGCACATACTCGAATGTCTCACCCAGCAGAGGGTTGAAGGGCTTGGCCACACGCCCAATCGTAGAAGCGTACTCACTAGCAGCAAACGCAGCCACATAGATGAGTCGTTCAATCGAATCGGCTCGGTCCGCGGCCAGGTCAAGAAGATCGGCGTACTCCATATCCTCACCAGCACGGTAGAGAAGTGAAGTTGGCTCGTTGAATGAAACAGGCAGAGTCATCTTGGTCATATCCTTACCAATCATCGATTTCAGAATACCCTACAACCGATTAGTATCGCTAGCATGCGAGGCATATGAAAAATACGTACCCAGAGAGAGATCTTGGGCCTGTCATCAGCATCCATCTTGAGTCTCTTTCGGATACCATTCTCATAACCCTTGAAGGAACTGCTGATGTCCAAGCCACCAGAAACCACGATATCCTGATTTCTCGGCTTGACTTCTTCAGCAGGCAACTCGGATATCTCAATCTGGCCAGCGTCGACAGCGTCAAAGAACTCATCCTCTTGCTCAGACTCGCTCTCAGACAGGTCAACAATGATTGTGGGTTTCCTTCGGGTGCCCTTCAATGCAGGCGACCTGGGTGCAGGTGACTTGGGTACTGGTGAAACTGGTGGCAGTTTCGTGGCGGCATCTTCGAACTGCCCCTCTTCGTCTTCCTTATCTCTGTCGTCGCCCAACTCGTGCTCCGGGATTGTCTCGTCGACAGGTTGCATAGCATCATCAATACCGACAGGAATGCCGCTTTCGATGACCTCTCTTAGCGCCCTCTTTGTTGCCTTGCGCCTCTTCTCCGCCTCTCCAACTCGAGCCTCCAGAACCTCTTGTTCGCGAGCAACTTGTGCCATGCTTTCCTCCCACATGCGTCTCATGTTAGCCTCACGGTCAAGGCGGTACTGCCAGTAGGCGTCACGATCCTTCGATATTCGGAGCAAGTCTGACACAAGAGCCGACAGACTCCGAATAGCACCATCGTATGTACCCAGGGCCTGTGTCACAGTGTTGTCAGAGAGAGGCTTGTTGGGGTTTTGGGTTCGTTCGTTCATAAGGGCTTGGTGGACATGGGACATGGTCTCGAGTTGGAGCTTAGCCGACTGAGCCGTGATGTTGAGTGCATCCTTGGTCGCCGTGGGTTCTTCGTGCATGCTCATGTCGTCGGCATAATCATCATCGTCGTCAATCTCGTTATGTGTGTTTGCTCCATTCCTGTTTACCCGTGATGTGCCCGCGTCGGTCTCGACGTCTACGAATTCATCCTCCTCGAAGCTGCCAGTAGTACCGGGGCTGGTCAAGTTTGGCCGTTGGTCAGCCGAAGAGATCTTGGAAAGAGATCTGCTTGGGATTTGAGAGTTGTTACTACGCATATCCGTAACGCTGGCACTCTCGCTGTGGGACTCCTGGAGAGATAGGGTGCTTGGATCGGCCTTGGCTTGCCTCAGTAGCTCAGCACCTCGAGCCGCCCGCTTCTCTTCTTCCTTGGCCTGGTCTTTGGTCCACTGGATCGAATTATTAAGAGCCCAGAACCATCGCTTGGCCTCGACCTCGTGGTTTGCTTTAAGGGTATACTTGACTGAAGACTTGCCGTGAATTTCAAACTTGGTCTTCTCATCGGGGCTCATGTGAAGTTTGGCGATTCGCATGTTGATGGCGCCACGGCACGCGGAGCCTGCATCGTCCTGATGCTTGTAGTAGCTGAGAACGCCATCTTCGAGCACGAACCATCGTAGTTGGTAGCCCTTTCTGTAGTTGGTCCACTTCTTGAGATAACCCTTCATCTCACGAGCCTCTCGGCCGGCTAGAGGATCATTGGATATGGCTCCTGCTATTCCCTGGGAAGCAGCCTGTCCAAGAACAGCCTTCTCCTGTATTCCTCGCTGGGCAGCCACAGCCGCAGGAGACTTCTTGAGGATGGCCTTTGTAGCATCATCGTTGGTGACAGACTGAGGCAGCTTGCCTTTTCGATCGCGGCGGAAGGGGTCGGCGCCGTGGAGAAGCAGAACCTGGATGAGGTTGGTGTTTTTCAGTCTTGCGGCTTCGTGGAGTAGGGTACCGCCGGTCTGGACTGTGATGGGATCGGATGCGAATTCGGGACTATTGATGTCGAGGACGGTCTTGACTCGATGCTCTTCGAGAACGCCAGCAAGCGCACCATAGTTGCCCCGCGCAATTAGTTCTTGGACTTGTTTAACCTTGGCCTCAGCAAAAAGCGATCGGGAAAGTTGCAGAAGCTGGAAAATCTCGGGGTTTCGCGCTACGTCAAGTGGCAATTTTGCTTGGGCATTGGCAATAGCATCATTGATGTCCTTTTGCTCGAGAAGGAGCTTCACTACTGTGGTGCGGCCCTGGATCGCAGCCAAGTGAAGCGGGGTGTTGCCATCCTTGTCGCGGGCATTCACATCGATCGATCCCTGTCCATCAGACAGAACGTATTCAATGACGGGGAATTCTGCACACTGGATAGCCAGGTGAAGAATTGTGGTATCGTCGAGGGCGGTTGCGGCAGAGCCACCGCTGAGTGATGAGATGCTCGGCCGGGGGGCGTTCTCAGCTGTCTCGCGGATGGCGCGAGAGATAGACGAGGTGTCGCCGCTTCGCAGGGCTTCGACGAACCTAAACTTTCGGACGGACTGCTCGAGGCTTGCGGTACTCTTCTCGGCAGTTGGCGAGGATAGAAGCGGCTGGGACCTGGATTGAGATGCTGTAGGCGAGAGGCCAGCCGAGGAGACGGAGTGCTTGGCCCCGTGGCCTCGCGGGGACTGCTGGTGCGCCATCGGATTGATGGGGGTTGAAGATGAGGGAGTTCTCCGAAGCCTCCCGTCTTCGGAACTGGACTCTTCGTCGCGAGTATTATTGCGCCGCAAAAGAGAGAGGGCGGCGGCGGATCTGGACCGCTTGTGGGTGCTGAAGATAAAAAGATAAACAGCGGTCAGTAGGTGGAACGACTTTGATGCTGGGGGGTTGGTCAAACAAGCCCAGGGCCGGAGGGGAAGCTAAGTTTAAGTAAGAAACGAAGCATGGCATGTGTGTGATGTGGCCCATTTGCAACTTGGAACTCCATCTGCTCTGCATATGCAGATGCAGCCAGCGGGTGGGAATTGGTTATGAGCCAATCTGACACTGCAGTGCCGGGCTTGGTTGCTGCGTATCACTCACCTGTCGCCAGCGTCAGACATCTTGGCCGACGTCTTGTACCAATAGACCAAGCCCACCAGAGTTGCTGTATATCGACGAGGCGGGGGAACGAGAGCAAATAGGGGCCCGATACTGGATTTACAGCAAGGAAGTGCGCTGTAGTTGGTGGGCAGGGGTTGTGCTGGTCAATGCTGAGATGCTGTGAATGTTGAGTTTTGGTGTTGTTGTTGGTGATGAAAAAGAGGAGAATTGGGTGCAGATAAAACAAGAGTGATGGGACAAAGACGGTTGCGGTTGATGAACTCGTCACAAAGACCTACCTAGATGATCGCCAAAGTTGTTCAGTTGCTAAGGCACCTACAGAATGCACCTACTGCAGGTCAGTCTGTCTTAGGTAGAGCTTCGCGCCAGGTGGACACCCTTATTAGCCACCACCACTGATTGCCCTGCCACCATCATGACAACCTCCAAATTCTATTGTATCGAATCAATTTGATAAGCTGAGTTTAAACCATAATCAACAATGTAGCATGTGCCATACATCGCTTAATCTTCGTCCTGCACTGGACTAGGGACTGAATATGTATTCGTCACCTTTCGGAGGCCGAATCCCCATTAATGCCCTGTAATACTGCTGAGGTCTGCATACCTACTTACGTACCTTCACCTGAAGCTTCTCCTCATATCTAATGACGTCTTCATAATCAACCAATCAATATCCAGACAACTTTATTAGCCCCGACTCTCCGAGGAGGCTTGAGGGTCAATTCAGTACATACTCGAATACGCTAAAAGCAAAGAGGTGGATTTGATGTCTCCAACGTTACATACATGCTTCGAAGGGGAGACGGCCCGGAAGCCTTATCATGCAATGCAGAGACACGTGAAAACCGAATACGTTCTATCATGTTCCTACTGATTTATTTTGATATTATCGAGGAAATTAACTTGGTTTTTGTGGTATGAGGCACATTCAACGATCCACACAGAATGGGCTGTAGCAGCAGCCGCTGACGTATCATTCTGCATTCAGAAATCCAACCCAAAATTTGACTCTGAAACGCTCATCAAAGACCGGAGGTAATATATAAACAAATGCCTGCAGACGCAATTGAAGTCATCAACATTGAGCATGTCTCTTGATACTCCCAGCCACAACAAAGAAAACACCAACGCATTTCTGCACATTCACATGTCAAATCATGAGCCAAGTGAGACATTTCGAAACCTAATCAGACCATTTCAACGGTACCTGCATTAGGCATTATTGAGCTCTATACGTAAAGTAGATATTTATTCTATGTACATTAACATAAATAAGATGACATGAAGCTAAAGACTATTGACCTTGCCATTAAAAAGGGTATAAGGACACCTGGAGAAGAAAGACTACTGAACAAAGAAGAGGTGATGAGTGCATCGCCATTACAGCGCAAGTATCTGGAAAAGTACAATACCTGCCACGGCAGCCAACCCAGTGGTGATGGAGGAGGCACCGGCAGTGGCGGGCGTGATAGGGGCCGGAGCGTAAGTTGGCACCGGAGCCGGAGGCGTCTTGTAGCCGCCGGTGGGAGCAGCCGCACCCGAGGGCTGGTTGTATGTGGGCTTGGTCTCCTCGAAGGCTCCAGGCTTAGCGGCTGTCTTGAGCGTACCAGGAGGCACTGCCACGTTAGTGTAGACTGTGCCATTGAAGTAAGCACCCGTTGTCACCGGCTTAGGGATCTCAGCAACAGGCTTGTAGGCATTGATGGGCATGGTCTCCTGCGCAGTAACAGTGGCTGTGGTCCATGAAGCGACCTCGGTGGTGACTGCACCGACTGCACAGTTGGGGGCATTAGGAGGACACTGAGTAATGGTGTAGGCCTGTTCTGTGTACAGAGTCTCGATCTCGGGGCCGTTGGTAGGGACAGTGTTTTCCTTGTCTGTCACAGGGCAGACGGTGGTGTAGATAGGTTTGGTCTCAGTAGTAACAGATCCATAGGGGCAGTCAACTCCAGGAGGACACTTGGTGACGGTGTGCACGCATGTGGTGTAGACCGTCTTGGTCTCATACTGAGAACCGGCACCATACTGAGAGGGCACAGCGTATTGAGTAGGCTTGGCCTCGGCGGTGACTGGGCAAACAGTCGTGTACAGAGGAACAGTCTCGGTGACTACATAACCAGCCTTAGTATGGAGTCGGGTCGTGCAGACAGTGCTGGTAGTCATGCTGACAGCCTTGGTGTTTCCATAGTAGTTGGTGTAAGCAGGAGATCCCTTGGTGACAGTAGGAGTGCCATAAGGAATGAGAGTTGATGGCTTGCCGTATGTCTGGGTATGCGCGGGACTGTTGGTGCAGGTTGTGTTCCAACCCTTCATGGTGCTGAAAGTGGTTTCGGCAGTAGCAGTCTCAGTCTCCTGAGCAGTCTCCGTAGTTTTAGTGTCCATGGCTGTGGTGCTCTCGAGAGTGTTGTCAGTTGTCGAGGCAGAATCATCAGTTGTAGCAGTCACATCAGTTGTGATAGTCACGTCGGTTGTGGTAGTCTCGTCAGTCATGACAGAAGAGCTATCAGTGTTCATGACACTCTCGGTTGATGAAACATCTGTGGTGCCAGTAGAAGAGTCTGTGACTGCAGCAGATGTTTCGGAAGTGGTGGTGTCAGTGACTCCCTCTGTAGTAGTAGCAGAGCTATCAGTTGTCTCGGTGGCTGATGTATCCTGTGTTGTGGTGGTATCAGAAGCAGCAGAGGTATCGGAGCTGGTAGTAGCATCCTCAGTTGACGAGACATCTGAGGTAGTTGCAGTATCAGTAGTCATGGCTCCAGTTGTTGTGGTATCCTCAGTCGAAGCTTCAGTCGAGGAAGTATCAGGTGCAGTAGTTGAGGCATCAGAAGTGGTTGTGACATCAGTGGTAGAGTACATATCCGTGGTAGTTGTATCGGCTGTTGTAGTGGATTCCGCGGCAGAGGTAGTTTCCATGCTGGTAGTGGTGGTGGTACCAGGAATAGGGTCACAGCCATACTTGAGAGCATCCATGACATGCTCGTTGTAGGTCTTACCATCAACCTTGTTCATAACACCGCGGGTCAGATCCCAGAGAGAAATACCAGCGAAATGGGCCTTGTCCTTGAGGGAACAGACGAGGTCCTTCATGGCCTCGGGCTCGAGATAACCTCCAGCGGGGGCAACATCGGCACTGGCAGGAAGACCAACGTACAGCTTGGCATCCTTACTCTTTTGACTGTTCTTAATGATGGTCTCCCAGTCGTCGTAGTTGAATCGGTCCCAGGACACGCTAGGATCAGGGATGGCATCGCAACCGGGGTTGTTGTAGAACTGAATAAAGAGAGCATCGAGCTGGGCCTGGTTGATCAGGTCCTTCATGTAAAAGTATTGATCGCTGGTAGGACATTGAGGAGCAGCAGTGATGAGGATGTTCTTGTCGAGTCGGCGGAATTCGTTGATCATGGCGATGTAAGGGCTGTTGGCTGTTGATAGTTAGTTAGCAAGTTTGAAGTCCAATGGATGCAGAACTGGTTACATACGAGTGCTGATCTCGATATCAAAATCGAAACCGTCGACAGCGGGTCGTGTAGAACCATCCGCGCTGTCGAACGGACGAGGGCCATCCCAGTTCTTGTTATAGGGTCCAAAAGCGTTGTAGAGAAAGTCGGCAAAGCTAACACCATTGTCGTCGGTGGTCACTCTGTAGTTGTTTCCAGCGTCATTGTAATATCCACCAATGCTCAGAAGAACCTTGACACCAAGATTTTGGCAGTAAGGGATATCCTCCTTGATGGAATAGCACTCGCTGAGGAGTGATGAGTCAACGCCCTTCTTGTTCTTGTATGTTCCAGCTCCGCAGTGACCAGCAAAGTTTGTACCAGGGAAGCCTGATGGGCTGTTTTCAGGCGCCAAGTTGACGAGACTCAAGGTGACAAATTCCGGGCCAGAGTCGCAGTACTCCCTCAAGGAGTCACTGGAATATTGACCCTGGAAAACTCACTTAGTTGACAGGTCTCAAGAGTTGTGGGTTGATACATACCCAGTAACCGTTCAGACCTCCATATGCCTGGACGAGGCCAGAAGAACCAATACTAGATCGAAGAGAGAGAGAATCCATTTTCGCTGATCAGACAACTGTAAGACTGAAAATGAGTGTAAAGTGGGAGGCAGGTAAAGAGTGTGAGATTATTTCATGATAAAGAAAGGACGCAAACCAAAGTATTGCATAAGGCCTAGGACGAGCCGTATTCTGAACTGAATGTCAACAGAGTGGATAAGAAAGACGACGAGCAGATGAGAGGGAAAGCCATCTATATAGGGGAACCAATACTAGGAACTTTTACTCCAGACACATCTCTCAGGTCGAAGCAAACTCAGCTCTTGGATTTCAGCCATATGAACCAGTGTTATCCTATCTTGGACATAGTATGGAGCCTACTCGCTAGAGGAAGGCCGTTGGGCATAACTATTGATTGTGTTAGTCTCATGCAGTAGGAAGCCGATGCGCCAAGGTGAGAATAGGGACGGTGAGGAGGCAACCTCAGCCGCTAAGCCGTGATAGTATCATTTCACAGCACCATGATTGATATAGGAAACGCTGTAGAGGGAATGGTGGAAATTTGTTCTTGGCAGGCCAGTGATTCCCATGTAAGGCTGGAAACGGCGCCCATACGAGTCTGGTGAATATGTACTCTGCAGCTCTTAGGGGTATTTCGAACTGTGGCTGTGGAACTAGTTCAGTTCAATTATCTCCGAGTGTGCATTAGAGGTTTGATAACTCCAGTTAAGCAGTGCAGTTGATTGTTTGGCAAGTTGGCCAATGTCGACTTCTAGATTTAGTATGAGCTGAAGGTAGCAGGGTCTGATGAACTTGGAATATGTGCTGATACATGTGATTAAATGTTGACTTCAATCATCCTCACATCGTGATGCCTGGCTGTAGATGCATATAAGTCCAAGTGTGTCGGAAGATATTCCCCGGGTTATCACCTGAGACCCAGCTGGTTGGTTTACCCCTGTTGCACAGAGCGGCTGAGTCGAAGCTATGTCTTACAAAGCTAGATTCCTATATCTCGGTCGGCCAATAGCATGTTGTATTCTCTTTTCTCAAGACTCATAGGGCTAACTATTAGTGCAGTTATCTTGTCTCCTGCAGAATAGCCCCTGATATTTCCAGAGGCTTTTAGCCACCAATTTAATCATCAAAGTGACGGAACTGACTTGGCAGCGGTGATCCCTGACTTGGGCTTGATCGTCTGCCACGTTGGGAGATTGCCGATCCGGATCTTTCCCTGGCTCTGATCGACAATCTTCGCTTTCTTCCGAGACACTTTATTTTGACAATGACATCAGATGCTTTCGCTGTGTTGTTTATACCTCACTTTCCTACCAGCGAGCATGAAAGTCGTGTTGGAGGCAGTGGCTGATTTAGCAAGCAATGAAAGGGGTTAAATAAAGCTCCGAAACCTCTTCAGCCTGTTTGCCCTGAATGTGGCTTTCCTTTCTTTCCTTCTGATGAGGCTAGAGCCGATAGTTTGTCTGACAGCAACACGCTAGCCATCATGTCAGTTAGTCATATTTCCCATGCTTCAGCTTCGTTGATTATTAGAAAGCACGTTTCTTTTGTTGATTGATCTGTCTTATAATCAACACATCGATTGGTCTCTTGTTTACCAAAGCTTTAATGATGGTCACCATTCTTGTGTTGGTTATTGTCAAGGCGGCTCACATCCTTATGGTGGAACTCGTTATCCACTTGTTGGGTGCACACAGACAATCACTCAGAGATGGAACATATTGTATCTTTATGGTAAAGAAATCAATTTTACTGATTTGCGCTAAATTCTAGATATATATTGAGCAATATTGCCTTCCCATTTATGTTATATAATCCGCAATCCCCGGCTTAGGCAGAGTTGCTTGGATTTAAGCAGTATCCAAAACAACAACCTCTGCATCAGCCTCACCAATGCTCTCCACTGCAAGCTTGTCGCCGGCATTGAGGCTATCGACAAAGGCACCATCGCCCTCATGAATCTCGGCATCTTCCCGGCCATCCAGACGGATCTTGGCCTTTCCTCCCTTGGTCATGGGCAAGTGCACATAGACCTTTCTCTTGGTTTGCTCAGTAGCCCCTCCGCCGACGGTCCACTCGAACTTCTTGCTTGGCTCGATGATACCAGCCGCCATGACGAAGTCGGCGTGGATGGGGATGGTGTCGGGGATGGTGGGTTCAGCGTCCTTCTCCTGCTGGGCTGTCGCATCCTCGCCTCCCTTGAGGGGGCTCAGAATCTTGACAAAGTCGAGTCTCTTGGCCTCCTCGTTGAATGTGCGGGTGTGGTATCGGGGAGTAAGACCGCGCTTCCAGGGGATGGCCCAGATCTGGAGAAAGTGCACAGTATCGGAATTGTGCTCGTTGAATTCGGAGTGGGCAATACCAGTTCCGCCAGTGGTGAACTGGACATCTCCACGATGCATACGGAAGAACTTGTCAGATTGACCTCCCTCCTTGCCCTTGGAGAGCATCGAGTCTCTGTGTGTAAGCTCTCCTGAAAGGATGTAGCTAAAGATCTCAAAGTCCCGGTGGGGATGGGTAGGGAAACCCGTGTTGGGCTTTACCCGATCCTCATTGAGGACGCGGAGAGCGCCGAAGTGAGTATATCTCGGGTCATACCAGTCAGCGAAAGAGAATGAGTGGTAGGTGTTGAGCCAGCCGTGGTCAGAGTGACCTCTGGCGCTGGAGCGGTGGGGAGTGATCTTTGCGTGACGGAGTGACTTGGACATGTTTTTTGCGATGTTCATATGACTCTGAGGAGTTGTTGTAATTGTCGAAGTTTTGTTTGTGAAAATGTTTGTTGTAAGTTGTTGTATGTGGTTGAAGTAGTTGTTTGCTGGGGTATAGATGATGATGAGGATGGAAATTGTAGCGACGAAAATCGCAATCAAGGGACTGATGCGAAACATATATAGAAGAATTCACGGAATTCACGAGAATGTGCATGCATGAAAATGGAATCGATTGACGATGATTGAAAAACGCTGACAAGATATAGCTAAGTAATTGTAGGGAGTATTCTGCTGTGTAATTGACTTTGTAATGATTGCTCAGCGATTTGGTTCGCTAGTGACATAATTGTGGGGTATAGAGTTGAAGATTTTGTGATTATTCAGAATTACAGAGACAAGACTAAGACGGTATCACGTGACCGACCATGATTCATTTCCAATGAATTGATCTGCGGATGGAAACTCAATGCAAGGCACGATTAATGTGAGTTTATTTCAGAGTTAAGCTCGGTTGAGCGTTGAATACGATATGCGGCGTGAATAAAGGGCTGGACCAAGCCAATCGTAATCATTGAATCACTGAATTCTATTTGCCAGCCACCACTTCTTCGTCCTACGAGACATAATATCGATCAAGCTATGGATATCCAGCATAAAAATAAGCAATGACTTAACTTGTCGCCAATCGGCAATCGTTCCAAACCCTGGGGACGGTGTTTTTCTCAAGTGGTTCATCTCCCTTGTTTGCTTTGACCACCATGAATGACGTTCAGATCTCACCCAGCCTCTTAAAGGGCGAGACATCAAAGGTCCAAGAGTGAAAATCCCAGTCTATCAATTAATTCGAGCTGTCAATGTTGCATGTACCTTGCATGAGCATGAGCATGATGAGGCAGGTAAGTGGGTTGGTGATTATGGAGTTAAGCTTCAGCTGGTGTTGGCTGGAGATTGTCTCAGTTGGCTGAATTTTATTGATGCCCCGTTAAACCAGACTCGCTCAGCTTGCTTCAAGGTTGAGATAGCATCTGTTAAGCCATACTATATATATTGCCTATCACATTGGAAATTGATCACATGTAGCTAGCTTCTGTGTCACGCCAGCCTTAGAGCTCCCCAATTAGAAGTTTTCCATCATTTCTAACGATGCCTGGTTTAATGAGGCTTAAATCAGGAACAATGATGGGCTGAAACATTTGATCTGAATCTTATGATAAGAGGTTGAATGTTCCAGATATCTTTAGAGGAGGCTGGTTGTCTCAAGCCCCTGTCATTCATGTCACCATTACTCTATACATGTTAATTAATTCTGCCACCAGTGAACTATGATTATTCAATGGTCTCTTACAATTGAAACAGATTAGGAATAGTTCTCGTATTATGACCGACCGTTGGCACATTCCTGTACGTATCTAGCCTATTAAACTTGATGGTGGGCTGAGCAGCTCACACCGTCATAGCAAGCTCCCGACGGGCCGTCCAGTATCAGTCAAGATAGGTCTAGCGGCACTTTGCGTTGGCCTTGTTGGGTTGTCCAACGAAAAGCGCAGGACATTGACAACACAGCAGCTGAGCTGCATTATCGCCTGAGAAGTCTTGTGTGCCCAACATTCTCGTCTCGTCGACTACAAAAACACTGACGATTCTCAAAACAAATCCTGTTCTGATCTGCGCATCTCTTTTTTTTTTTCTCTCTCGGTAAGTCATCATCCCTAATCCCTGCCATGACCCTGGTCTCAGTTCGTCTCTGGTGGGGACCTGGAGGCTGGGAATGGCATCGTCTTGTATTACCAGCCTCTCCAAGGAACCCAACCTCGCGCAAAGAATCCTAATAGTCCAACCATATCTCATGCTTTTCTCTTAGGTTGCAGTATGCATTTGCTGTTCTCCTTCTCGCATCCTGTTCTGTGCTATCAATTGGTCAACGAGTCGCGTGTGAGTAAAGAGTGTGTGGAGTGAGCGGGAAGAAGTCGGTCTGCATTCCAAGTTTACCTACTACATACACTTAGACCTCCATCCACTACGAGCGACTACCTCCAGGACAAGAATGAACTTCCAGAATTTCAACTTCGACTTTGTGGAAGCACCTCGTACGTGACACTATCACACCCTCCTTTTTTGCTCAACTCATTCGTTCCAAATACCAAGACTCTACTCTACTCTACTCCTACACCTGCATCTACCTACTCCCACACACACACTCCCACACACGCACCTACACTAGCACTTAGCACTTACTGGCTTCGTCTGTTGGTGTCGCTGACAGGTCTGCCTCACCTCACAGGTCAAGGCCCTACTCCAAAGAAACGACGGACTCCTGCTCAGCAGTCAATTGACGACGACGATCAATCATCTCAACCAATTCTTCACCCATACTATGATCTCAGACAGCGTGTAGGGCGAAACTCTACCAATCCTTCAGCGTCACCGCCTGGTGCTCTTTTCTTTGCGCCATCACCTCCATCACTACCACCGTCCAAGCTCACTGCCTCATCAGCTGAGATCTACGGCCCCGAGCGATTCTTTGGCCTCGCAGCACCTACACCGCCAACCCAGACACAACATACTGTCCCACCTGCTGTTGTAGCTCAACAGGCCAAGAATCGCAAGGTTGAGACACCTGCTGCTGCTCCTACTCCAGGCTCTGTTCGCTTCGACGAGGCCCAATTAGCCATGTTCGCCGCCGACAACTCAGCTCGCATGGCGAGTATCAAAGATGAATTGACGATAGCCGCTGGCAAAGTCACCCCAGGCGTCGACGATACTCCGTACATCCAGTACGCGCTCGAGGCACTCACGAGAAACCACGGTGGTCCAGCTACTGCGCATTTCCCCTCTGGATCTTCAAATGACTATGAGGAGGACTACCCGCAACCAAGACGGTACGCCGATGAGACGAGGATGGGATACCCTCAATTGGCACACCCGGAACCCGCTTACGTTGAAGATCGTTTACCAGAACCGATCGATACGCAAGCTCCTCGTCAAGGACGGGAGATCCCAGATACTACCGCGTATGCCCCTGCTGCTCGTCGCAACGAACCCGCTCCTCAGTCACCAACTCCTTCAAATCCCTCTGAACTTGACCAGTTCACTCAGAGGGAAAAGCCTCGCCCTAGATCCATTCCCATTGACCGAGCGCATCCTCCTCTCGTCTTCAAGCCCGCCATCCTTCGACCCGTCTCAATGGGCATTCTGGCCTCGTTTTGTTTACTCATGATTATCGCCCTCATCTTCTGTGCTGTCTACTCGCAGAAAGATGATGGCTTCACTCCATACCCTGGAAGTATCTACAGTGGTCAATACTTTGTGTTCCGAATTATGCCTCAAATCTTCGCAGGAATCATCCTCATCTACGCCCAAGCTGTCGTCTCCGCTTCGATGCGAACACTTCCATTTACCGCCATGGCCGATGCTGAGCCTCGAGCACGATATCTCGCACTCTTCCGACGACTGCATCCTCTAACGTTCCTCATCCCCTCGTTGACAGGACCATGGCAATTCCAGTTCTTCAGCGTGTGCACATGGCTCGCTAACTTCACGATCCCTCTTATGAGTTCGGCTTTTTCATGCATTCTCAAGGACCAGGCCTGGGTTTGGGCTGCAGTTCAAGGCATCACTTGGACTCTCGTCGCGATCTACATCTTGCTGATGGTAGCCACCATCATTCTGATGATCTTCTGGTTCAACCGGTGGACAGGGCTCATGTGGGATGTTCGATCTCTGGGACATCTTCTTCCTCTTCTAAGCCAGAGCAACACTACTCGCAGCTACGAAGGCGTCGATGTGGTTCAACGAAGCTCACTGTTTCAGGCCCAGCTCCGAGATCGCCATCTCGACAGACTTGGATATTGGCAAATGGACGGTCAATTTGGTGGCATGTGGTACGGTATCGGTTCCGTTGGCGACGATACTCCAGGTGATCGCAAAACCGCAATCATCCCCAAGAAGGCCAGCTACAACATCTCACCTGCGTCTTCCCGCGACGACCTCGAGGCTGAGATCCGCTATGCGCACTATAGGTACTTGCCCATCGCCTTGCGTACTCTGGTCCTCCTAGGCTCAGTCATCTTCTTGACGCTCCTCATCCTGGCCATCCTTCTCGTCTCCTTCTTGCCTCAGACCAGACTCGACCGGGGTTATTTCCCTCATGTCCCAGCACGACCTGGAAACGGAGCCTTCTCTGCGGCAAACTTCCTCTACGCCTTTGTCCCGTCGGTTCTTGGCATGATCATGTTCCTGCTCTTCCAGAGTGTCGACCACGGTCTGCGCGTCCACCAGCCTTGGGCAGATATGTCCAAGGCTTCTGGTGAGATTGCATCCAAGTCCATCCTCGCCGACTACGCCGCCTGCCTCCCCTTCCAATGCACGTGGAACGCCCTACGAAATGGCCACTGGCGCGTCGCTGTGGCCTCCTTCATGGCCACAGTCTTCATCTTCATCCCCATCCTTGCAGGCGGCCTCTTCATGGCCCTGACCAACTTCCGCGGCCAGGTCAAGATGTTCCCCAACATGCCTGTCTTTGGCGTTCTCCTCGCCTTCCTCTTCCTCTATCTCGGCTGCCTCTGTCTGATGCTGCCCAGCCGTCAGGCCCTCCGCATTCCTCACCCGGTTGACTGTCTCGCCGAGCTCATCGCCCTCTGCACAGCCGAGGAGACCGTCCAGGATGCTGCCTTCTTGGCTGTCCTCGATACTACCGACCTCAAGTCCCGCTTGGGCCTTGATCGTTCTGACTCCCGCGAGCAGTCAATGTGGTATTTCGGCGTCGCAGCAGGTCGCGATGAGCGCCGTCTGAGCGTTCGCCCCATGAAACGATTTACCGAAAAGAAGATGAGATCCATGAGATCTGCGTGATAATGATGTTCAGATGAACGAACTGATGTTGTAATGTTTTTTGAAACGGGGTTTAATGATACCGAGTGGCATCTGATGATACGAACCTGGATATGATCTAATATTTTTTGGGAGATAATTTTTGGACGCGTCTGGCTTTTTGCTTGTTTTGATTTACTCGAAGCGTTTGTTGTTGTTTTTATACCGCATCTATTTTGGCTGCATTGTTGTTGGCGTTCTGGAAAGAAATGGGTAAATGCTTCATGTTCACACGATGGCTTGTTTATGTACTTGAACGAGAGGGATTTATTACGACGAGAGGAATGGGATATATCGGAATGTGTCATGTTTCCGGGGAGTCTTTAGGAATTTCGACCCCGTTTGGAGAGAGAGAAAAAGTTGTGTCTCAGTTGCTTCTAGACTGTTTATGTGTGTATGGCTAGGGGGGGATCTAGAGCGGATGAATACGAAAGAGGAGAGACCATGTTTGGGTTCTCTAGAATCGAATGTTGTTTGGTTTCAGACATGGTGAATGTGAATGTGAGAGTCGTCATGGGCAACAGATGTCTGTGGTTGGGTAAGACATTGCCAACCACATGAAGGTATTCACACAAAGCAAAGGGGCATCATATGATATGATTGAGAGAATTAAGTGTTGATACATCATCGTTAAGCTATCTTCATACTGTGATAAAACATGTGTGGTTCAAGCACATGCAAAGAACTCCCCGTCGCCTTTTCCCTTTTAGTCTTCCCGACTCAAAACTAGGAATGTTCTTTCATGAGAACTCTTATCCCTTCAGTTTGAGTGTATCCACACCTTTGTTCGTCAAGTCAGAGACACCCAGCCACTTTTTTCCCGCCTGCTCTCAATTTGGCATGCTTCTGGCTTCTTTGAGCAACCCACCCGTATGACAAAGAAAATAATGAACAAACGAGTTGGTTCACGTGCCACTCGCTCAACCCCGAATTGGGGGTTTCCGGAACTCCATGCTGACTTCTCTTGTCATTGGTCCATAAAAATAGAAAAGAAAGGAATATCGTGATGGTAGATAGGTAGTCATGTTGCGTCTGGTAACGTCGATACGTATGGTGGCAAATGTCCACTCAGTCATAAGGATAGAGAGTCTATCCTAAAAGAAGGTAAAAGTGTCATAGGTCGTTGAGACATTCGTAGTTGGTATCATGTACAAGAAAAAGTAATCGTAACAAGAAGAGTGGGTGCAGTAGGGTCATGTCATGAGCCTCGACTGCGTCGTCCTAGCATTCGCCCAAAGACATCGTTTTGCTTCTTGCGCGGCGATGAAGGCGCAGTTCGCTGGCCCGACTTTCGTTGATCACTAGCCGACCGACGGTGAAACCAGAATGAGCGACCCGCAGACTCAGTATCGGAATCATCATACTCAAAGACAGAGTGCGGCTCAGCCTCCGGTTTCTCTTCCGGCTCCGGTTGTGGGGTTGGCGGGAGAGGACGCATGCAAGGGAGGGACTTCTTTGGTAGCATGACTGAAGCGGGTGGCTGGGACTTTGGTGGACAAACAGGTCCAGAAGAATAACGTGAGGCGGTTTCAGAGTGTGAATGGGCCTTTGTATGTACAATGGGAGGTCGCATCTCTTGGGATGTTGTTGGACGTTTGCTGTTTGGTGTGATGGGACGGGGTAAGTCTTGAGAAACAGGAAAGTGTGCAACAAGTGGTGAGTTCTGCAGAGAGCGGAAAACGTGAACTTCATCGTGAGGGCGAGGTGGGCGTTGGGGCTTTTGCTTTACATCGCGAGAGCATTGCCAAGATGGAACCTGCGCTGCAGTTCGAGGAGGAAGTGGAAGTGGCTTTGGGAAGGGAGAATAAGTTGCAACAGGCTTTCGATTAAGGGCGCGAGGATTCCCGGGAGAAAGAGGCCATGGGCTCATACGGTATTGCTCTGGCTGCTTTCGTTGTTGTGGTTGCTGCTGCTGCTGCTTCTGCTCTTGAGAGGGAGGTGATGAGATCATTGCTGAATCCTGCTTTCGTGGCTGAACATCGAACTTGTTGGTCTTGCTAGGAAGCCAGAAACTATCCCAAAGCTCGGCAGCATGAGCATGATATTGATAATCATCATCCAGAGAAACTTCTGAATCTGTTCGGTCGTCGATCAGACTTGGCGAGGATCCTTCAGATCCCAGTGACGCTCTATCGTCAGAAAACCGGCTCCTAGAGTGCGAAGGGCGTTCCGGCTGTTGGGGATATGAATAGTTGGTAACAGGATAGTACTTTGAGACGAGCTTGAGGTTTGCCAATTTGCTAGAGGGCTCCATGGTGGATCGTTGAAATTGAGGCACGAAATTAACTTGCAACAATATTGGTATCAAGATGAATAAACCAGGGATGCAGACGGCATGATATACAAATAGATAAATGTGCGAGAGAGAGAGCTGTCAAAGGACGTTGAGACATAGCGTGGGTCCAGCACACCCACTTGGAGCGTTGCATTGCATGTGTCCATCTATGGATGTATGCATGTTGATCAAGCAAAGCGCCCTTGAGCTGGAGGGGCATTCCTGGGTAGAGGGGCTGCTAAGTCTAGCTAGCTCCATCCATCCCATCCCTCTTTTCAGACAACCTCGAGCATTCCGAACAAGCAACTGCCTACTCTGTTCTTGCAAGGGCTCTGCTTTGACTTGGACGGACTTGGGCTTGTGCTTGTGCTAAGGTTAGTTCTGGGCTCGGGCCCTCGGGGTTTTGTTTGGCATGCAGACACGCTTGATCCCTTGCGTCATGCTTCTGGTGTCATTTTCCCCACACACTTTTTTACACTATCCGTCAACTCTTGCGAGTCTACTGCAGATGCATGGATCTATCTCTTTGCTTTTCGGTATTTGAGGTGGCCTGTTGGACAGATGATGCCAGGCACTAACCATAAAGGCATCATCCGACGAAAGAAGCAATGTGAGATAATGATTCGGATAGGGCACTTTTATTCGTATCCGTACACAAAAAGCAGTAAAGCTCTGGTAGAGACGAAAATAGGTAGCCCTAATGATAATAAACAAAGGGAAGGGCTAGGCAAAGACACAAAGCACAGCCTGCTCAACAGTCTCTTTCACATGAGCAAAGGGTCTTCTGAGTGACAATGGTATGGCGAGCTCGTATCTGGACGGCTTCAGCGAGCTTACATCCTTGTTTCTGGGCTGTTTACTCAAGTCCAGAACGATTGGTGTACCCGTTCAACATGCGTTGGGATCATCCCTTGAAGCGAAACAGCAGGTTTCCAAGGAATCGGATCCCAGGTACATATGTACTAGATCGAGACACGCGGGAACTCGTGAGGTCTGGTTCCTGGGGAATGTACCAGGCTATGCCGTTGATCGACGCAGAACAGGTTTGTTGTTCACAGCCTCTGTTTGGAGTCTTTGATCTTTGAGCAGTTGAGCCCTTTGTCAACAATGAGGACCGATCCACGTAGTAGTGCCGACGAAATAGCGGTGTTCTCCTCCATCTCTTGAGATGATGTTCAAAAATGATAGTAGTGGGTATCGGCACATTCGGTTCGAGGCATTTTGACAAGCGAGAAACTCAGGATAAGGCATTCGATACGGAGACGACCAAGACCTGGACCTGGTCGAGGTCCAGTTGGAGTGGATAAAACACGAGTCGAGACGAAGTCACTGACACACAAGCACGGCCTGTGCCGATGCATGAGGGTTGAGGGCTCGAGGGATCCTCCCTGCTTGAATATCGAAAGATGGGGGAGATGCGCGCGGCCTCTGAGTGGAGTCGTGAGACACTTGTCTCATGGCTCAGGAATAACGTCGTGTAGGTTTTGCTTGAGCTGATATTGTGGATCTTTAATAGTACCTAGCAACGAGTTTCTTGGTGGAAGAGAAGAATGGCCGACATGATTCGGGTTTGAGGAAGTTAAGTCGTTGTGATGTTGAAGAGAGCTGAAGTTTTGATGGAGAAGAATGAGAAGAAGTCATTAGCTCAAAAAGGGCCGGTAAGCGAGGCGAGTGTAGGTTAGGCACTATTACGTACCTAGCGAGTTGAACTAAACATCGCCCTACCTGACTTTGTGCCAACTAAAACAATAGCCGGATACTATAAAATGACAAGTAAAAAATTAATGCAGGAAACAATTTTATCCCTAACGTACAGTAACATTCGGGACTGACAAGCCTCTGCATTAGCTTGCATATCTGTCATATCCGTCTGCAGGGACAGAACCCCACCATCTGTTCCAACGAGGCGAGCACATGGAGGAAAGAGAAAACTGGATTTACTATCAAAGGTAACTATCGGATAATCTCAAAGATGTCGATATCTTGAAAAGGGTCTAGTTTTGTACAGGGCGACAGTCTACAAGATTCATAGTCCATGTACCTATATATTGAATATTCATGTATTCATCTTCTTATATACATCCTTCTATCTCTTAGCATCTCCCTGTGAACCCATCTTCCTGAGACTCGCATTGAATCCATTGTCCTGCATGTATGCAAACCTCTGGAGCAAAATAATACATTTATACTCCAACATGCAGATGTTGAATCGAACCCCCTTACTCATTCATGAGAACCAACGTGCATAGCATGAACGATTCTGTAACCCCTTCTCTCGACAGTTTAGACAGTGCATGTCTTGGATTGGTCTTGTATCAGCCCATGAAATCGCTCAATCACAGGCTTTCTCCCATCATAGATCGGCGATCTGGGTGGTCTCTGCCCTTGTTTCCACGCGGTATCAGTTCTGACGTCAAAAGTCTACCGTTTCATGAAGGAGAGGAATGGTGATGGTGCTTAATGAGGGCGGCATCGCGTGGTTTTCATATCTGCCTTGCGTGCATCACATAGTTTCGATCGAGAAGGCGCCAGATCGATGGCTTGCCGATCGTTCAGCTGAAATGCAGAGAGAAACTGTGCCTGCATCTTGGCTGCATATAAGATGCATATTGTTGGGCCGTTAGGAGAAACCTGTCCGAAGAGAGAACATGAACGGGGCACGGACAGTCACTATTATCTGGCTGCATGATTGTTTCGGCTGAATACTAACCAAGGCAGCCAATGACTTTTGAGTGACTCTTGAATCGCTTATCTATGAGATATCATCAGAAGGCTTAGGGTAAGAAGAGGAAGGCCTGGACTCTTATTTGGTAAACTCATTGTAAAGAAAAGGTATCTTATTGAAATAGTATAACCTTGAAATAGAAAAGGATCAGCATTATGCATTGTTTTGAACCACGATAAGTAGTATCTTGCAGTCTTCGTACATCGCGTTCAAGAATTCAGCCTCGCTAGGTCCCTGATGCTTGATGATCGAGACCGAGGACTCACCGAGACGGTCTGTATAGTAAACCAACCTGTCTCTCCAACATGCCAGATACACTATAACGAGTCCCTTTCGACTACTCGACTTGTTACTAACTACTTGTCAATGTTCAAGATAAGCCATCTGTCTAAAAACCACCTCGATGATCTCGATCAAGTTGTGTGAAATTCTGAGGCGTCCAGTGAGATGACCACGATCTTGTCCCTTGATCCAATATCAATATCAATATCTCGGGTACTGGCTTTGTCAAGTAGGGATAGACTTTCGAGGCAGTGCTTATGGTTGCAACCATGATGGAAGTATTATCGATCGCTCGATCACCCAAGACAGGAGTGTCTTTGCGAGATTCTCAATTTATTATAAGGAAGCGATGGGCTCATTAAACTTGTGGCTCTTTTCCATATCTCACAGGATGACATTCATCTTGACCGAGATGAAGACCGACGAAAGTTATGATACCCTTTTCTCGTCAGTATCATGTTGAAGGACGCCCGCACACTACCTATGTGATATCGGTCGACGCCATCACAACACATCATTCCAACACACTATATGATAACCAACGGACAATAGTTGTCACAAAACAACTGAAGGGGCTCCCTTGGCGAGACACGACTACCGAGTTGACTGAGCCTCCTACCTACCTTCTTATCGAACTGTTCGAGCGTCGAAGTACTCAGACAATGGAACACCATTTGCCGGGGAGCTACCCTACATACAGAAGAGTAGTATCGGCTCAGTGAATGGTTGCCATGTTTCATCGGGATGTCTGAGACGGCTGAGAAAGCTGAACGCCAACTGAAGGGAGAGGGAAGTGCTGACCCGGAGCTCCTCCGACGAATGGCCAATTCATCCTTGTGTCATATTTCCGATGTTTGAGCGACAACTTTGCCGTGGTCCGAAATACCTGCAACATGGGAGAATGGGAAGTCCAAAGATTCCTCCCAACAACATGCGAAATACCCGCGAGGCGTTCAAGGGGCGACGTCGGACGCGGATAAAAACCGATCAAGGATTTAGAGGGCGCCTAATGATACCTTAGGTCTGATTCAAGATGCGACATTCTGATGCTTGGCTTCTCAGCACCTCAAACCCAATCCTACAGCAGCAGTTCAGCTCAGCTTCAGCTGGATACCCAACTAGGAAATCGAGGAACGAGACTCTGATTGGAGACCCTGAAAACGGGGCGTGCCGTGGTTCCCGCCCCTCCCTCCAGGCCACATGTGGAATAGGGTTGTGTTGATGAGAGTGTTGGTATGGGATTGATTGTGTTGTTGGTGTTGAGAGAAGCAATATGGTTCTCACCGACCTTTAGGTGACATTTCTCCCAGTCCAAGATGGAGGTGCAGCAGTGGTTGATATTAAAGCCCAAGTAAGGCCGGCACAAGACCTCTAACTTACGGTATGCAGCTGTAGGAAACGTGGCAGACAACCGTTGTTCGGCCATGACGCAGCGTTACATTCGGCCCCGTTTCCATTTCCCAATCTGCCCAAGTAAACCAGCTGGTCGGTGCAGCGCAGTGGAGTAGCGAGAGCCCTCTTTGGAGGAAAAGCTGGGCTTAAACCAGGGGAGGCTGGGGCGGGATCAAGATCCGGCACCCGCAAGCGGACGAGAATTCTTAACAAGATTAGCGCGACGTGGTACTGACTGCAAGTCCGAGGCCAATGGTGCAATCCGCCTCGTCTTGTCGATTTTGTGCCCAAGGTTCCCCAGTGTTGGTTGGATCAGTGTTCCTGTCCAGGATCCAGGGGCAGTTGATGTGATTGAGAAACAGTCAATCAAACGGATCATGGTCTATGCGCTGCCCCAACACGTGGGAATTGGCGGTCGATGCTCCGTCTGCCCACTCTAAACTCTGTCATGCGTCGAGGATTGGACCCAAGAGAAGGTCAGTCCTTGTGAGATGGGATCGGATGGGACGATATTTGGATTGTTGAAACTCCCAACTACCCATCTAGAATTCAACGAAACGGGTAGACGGGTAAAACGTGAGTCCCGAGACAATGCCTGACAGAAGGTTGTTCAGATGGTTTCGGTAAGTGACCGATGTTCAGATAGAGTTGTTACTCGTTTGTCGTATAAGTTATATATGAACCAACGTATTCAAAGCACTGGGAACTAAAGATATAAATGAAACAAGAACAAACAGACTCGGCTCTAGTTGCTCCTCAAGTGATGACTGAGAAAAGAGATTTACTGCAGATGTAGCTCCACGGCGTAGGTGTCTTGGATGTGCTTCCACAAATTTATGCCAGTGCTATATGATGATCTCCGATGCTGGTCAAGCCTTAAAGTGAAGTGGCAGTATTAGTTGCATTAGCAGAGCTTTCCTCCCATGTCAAGCCAAAAAGAACCTGGCGCAATTCATCAAGTCATCAATCCCACCCGTCACGCTGCCTGCCAGTTGGCTCGAGGGAGGAGCAGCTTCCTACCTAAAGTAAGGTAAGGTAAGGTACTTACCTGTTTGGCCCTACGTCAGTGCGCGCACTTTCTCCCTCTTCTTTTCCCTCCCAACTTTCTCTTTTACCTTCATCTTCACCTCTTCTCATCATCACGCCCAAACAATGTCCCTTCGCGTATAATGTTGATATCTCAGCACATGCGTGGATATAGAAAGCTTCGACAAGACGCCATTGGCCTGTAAAGAGGAGCATGTCGCTGTGCCGCCGCCCTTGCTTCCTCTCCCAGCCGCTCGATTTACTTAGCTGCATTTGCAGCACAGCTCTTACGGGCTCCGAGCTGCGCATGACGGCTTCGCGACATTCTTCAAGCTATTGTGCGGCGATTACCAGTACCGGCCAACAAAGGGATTCACTGGACGAACAAAGACTTTCCAAACAGTTTCAATAGGAACTGTCGACCAAACGAAGCGACCGATCTATTCTACGGCCACGCGCGCGCAGCGCAAACTCTCGACCAAACCCGCTTGTCCTCTGTTGCGGTAGCCTCTCGTTAACAAATGCGATTGCGCGCAAACTCTCATTCTTTCTACAAAATCGATCGCTTCAAGCAATTGGTCACTTCGATCAACATTTAAGCATCTTTCGCGCTGAATTTCACATATCGCGTGCGCGTGCGTTTTCTGCCAAGTGCTTGCAGCTCGAGTTCCTCTCTTACTGGTGGCCCGTTTATTAAGGGCCTTTGGGCTTGTCTGGACCTTGGCCTGGTGGGTGGTCACTGCAGCTCCTGGCACCAACCCCCCCAATTTACCCAGCTTTTGGGCCTGACTTGGGGTTCCCTGCCACCAGCTTTTTTTTTGACATCACCAGCCGCTGCCCGCCCATCCCTCTTGGGCTCTCATACATTCACCCGACTTGGCTTGAATCCTCTCACCCTAACTTCGCTCGCCTCAACATTCCAGTCGGGCAATTACACTTCTCGGTCCTGTCTCGAGTAGACTCAGACTGGACTGAGACCTGGTCATCCTTCCCGAGACCATCGCAGTTATTCTCAGTTCCAATTTCTCTCATCTGCTCACCGGCCGGTAACTCGACAAACCCGACTTTGTACAACGCATCAAGAGCTTCCCCCCACTCCACCCTCCCGAAACCTCCACCGCAACCGCAACACACCACCAGCGCCCGCTGGTGAACCTTCACCTTGTCCAACTTTCGTAATCCAATTCCTCGTCCTTTCAGCGCCGCAGAAGTGACCAGAAGACGTTCATCATCTGCTTCTTACGACCGTCACGACCTTAACGTGCCCACGACCCCTACCCAGCACCAGCAACGCCAGCATTCAAGGACTCCGAGCTTAGGTTCACGGCCCCTGTTCAATCCGCCGTCAGATCCTATCGAGCGACTGTCTACCCCCCGAAGTCTTCGTCGAACCCCAAGATTCGACGCACCTCGGACTCCAGGCCCTGAGCATCGTAGAGTCCATATCGCAGCTGCATCCCTCGGTTTTGAACCCAAGGCAACCCTCGCACCTGTTGATGACCTACCGGAGAGCCATCCCACTGTATTAGGACTTATTCCCGTTCGTTCAGCGCCGCCTCAAGCTCCCCGCCCCCGCCGACGGCTCTCCCAGGACTTGACTGAGGACCCTGACGAGGTGTCTTCAGAGCATCCCCAATCACCTCTGAGTCGAACTCCTTCCGTACCTGCAAACTATCCAGAACCGCATCCTGTGGTTAAGATCTCCAAGCATACCCACAGCGCCATCCTCTTTGCACTCGAGGAGGCGCTGCGCAATCCCAATCCTTTCACTCCAGATCTCGAAGAGGAATCTGCAAGCATGGCCGACCTTATGGCTTCTGGGGGCATGCCTCCAGTGTCCAATGGCAAGCCAGCAGCCTCCCCATTTCGCCATGCACCAGCTCCTGGTCAAACTGGCTCACCCTCTGGGATAAGGGGCCCGAGAATGATCATGCAGGAGCGAGCAGCTCGAGAGGCGCGACAGCGCGCCGAAGCAGAAGCGCAACAGCGTGAGAGGGCTGAACAGGAGGAGCGCATCTTGGAGCAGGCTCGGAGAGCAGAGGAGCAGCGTAGAGCTGCTGCTGCTGGCGTTGCTGCTGGGCAGGGTGCTGATGCGGAAGCGCGTCAACCCGTCAACCCCCAGCGTCAGGCGCAACCCGCCTCCGATAACACATCAGCCCGTCCCCGGGCAAACACCACCTCACAAGCACCACCTACTCGACCCGGGCGATCTGGCACTACCAATCAACCCCCTCCTCAAACATTTACAGGCCCAGCACCTGGAAACCAACCTGCTTTTGGCACACAAGGCGCAGAGAGCGGAAACCAAGGAGGTGCCGGGGGTTCCAAGACGCGCAATTCCTTCCCTCATGCCTTTGAGCGATGGGAGACATTATCTGCCCATTGGGAGGGACTCACTAGCTACTGGATCCGCAAGCTCGAACAGAACAAGGATGAGCTTAATCGGGATCCTTTAAATCAGCAGCTAGCCCGCCAGGTGACGGATTTGTCGGCCGCCGGAGCCAATCTGTTCCATGCTGTTGTTGAGCTTCAGCGTCTTCGTGCAAGCTCAGAGCGAAAGTTCCAGCGGTGGTTCTTCGAAACCCGCACTGAATTGGAGCGTGCGCAGGAAGTCAACGCCATGTTGGAAGCTGCCCTGGAACAGGAACGCCAAGGTCGATCCGAGGCCATTCGAGATGCTGTTGAGAACGAGCGTGGAACTTCCAAGGCTCACAAGCAGCTTGCTGAGATGCGTAAGGAGCTGTCCATCTCTAAAGAAGAAGCGCGTCGGGCATGGGAGGAACTAGGACGACGTGAGCAGGAGGAACGTGACAGAACATTTTCTCTCCAGTCAGGACAGCCTACCATTGTCGGAGGCGTTCAAGTTGTTCCAATGATCCAAGGAGGAGGTCCAAGCCGACATCAGAGCAGCCGGGCTCCGGAGAATTTTGGGATTGATTATGCAGCACAAGTTTACCCCCCTGAACCGTCATCGACTCCTCAGCCCCGGCCTCCTTCCTCAAGCGCTGGCGATTATCGCCAACAGGGTGGTGCTAGCCTTCAACCACCAGTATCAGAGGGTGGTTACAGCGAAGGTGAGTACGTGATTGATGCAAATGGCAACTTTCTGTTGGATGCCCAAGGAAATAGGATTCCCTTCGCTGCACCACCCTCCACGTATTCCGGTTCTGATGCTGAAGCAGACGAGTATGCAACACCCGCCACAACCAACCCACCAAGCGGTAAACAAGATTCTCCTTCAACCTCAACTGGAGGAGGAGGAGGCGGCGGCAGTGGCAGTGGCAGTGGCGGCCAGTGGACCGGCGCATACTCAGACCCTCAAGATTATTCAGGCCAAGGATATGGGACTCCTGGCTGGGAGACAGTCCCTCGTCACCACCACCCTACTCGGCTGAGCGATGTCATGGAAGAAGAAGATGAACGCAGCCGAGCCAGTACGAGCCGCGTCTAGGACTCTGCGAGTTCGTGCTGATACAAAGAGCCGACGTGACGTATATACTGCTCTTCCTCCAGTCACTAATGTAATTGCAACCAAACGACACATTCATTTGAAACCTGAGCGAGTACCAAACAACTACCCTTGACGGAGCAAAGGAAACCCCGCCTGTTTGAGTACGACTACAACGTACAGTTTCCATGTTGGAGCATTATCGCATTATTACTACAGCCTTGTTTACATTTTACGCCAATGTTCGGTTCCTGGCCGTATGCTGGTACCTGTACATTCGACTGAAAGAGTTTCCTAGACCAAGTCTGCATTTAGAAGGTCTTTGTTATGTTTCAATTATTTCGAACACGCCTGTGGTCCTGTCCTGTCTGTTCAAACAGGCCTGGCCGCTTTTCGTTCAATCCTATCTATGCATACATCAATTCTACGCATCGAAACAGACTGGAGACCACACGGCAAACCAGTTGCCTAGTGTTCTCACCTATCTAATTTATCATGTATCTTTGTCATTGAACGCCTCGAACGACTGAAACAGACAACACTCAAGACTGGCAGTGCACTCAGCGCATGATCTGTCGAGTACGGCTGTTATCACGAAAGGGGCATTTGGAGTTTATATCTACCTGCATGCATGGACTGCCAAAGGAAGAATGAAATGAAATGGTGGAAAGCGGAGTTGATGGTCTTGGAGTACGGAGTGTGTATGAAAATTGGAGTTTTTACTGTTGTTTTTTTTCTCACTCGCATGAATGAGTGAGATCCTAGCCGCCTAATATTTGCTAAGTTAGATGGGATCGGTGTTGGAGGGCCGGGTTCGTAAGGACTAGAGTACAGAGTCAATGCAAAATTTATATTTATAGGCATGCAATCATTCGAATATTTGTAATGGTCCCAATGCATTGAAGGTAATGTTTTTTTCGGGAAGCAAATAAAACAATACTTCAAGGAGTCAGTTCAATATACGCAACTCCTTTGGTAATGTGATGCCATCAATAACATTCATTAAACCCTAAAAACGTATATATACGGGCGTTGAGCACCAAAAGGCTATTTGCAACCCATGAGCCAGCCTCCTTGCTATAAACACTAATAAAAAAAAGGAAAACCCAAGAGAAACTCTACGCAAGAAAAAAACGCCGTTCGTTCGCCACTCTTAGTCTTGACAACTCCGAATGTTAGATGGACAGATATTTCGTATTCATACAGCTGCATCACCCCTTGGTTCAGCACCGTCCTGTTGAGAAGCGGTGCCCCACGTGAGACCGTCGCTGGTACTGGCTTGCGACGGCTGGCGGCTTCTGCTCCTGAACCAGCTCAGTGAGAGGATGTTGTTGAGCGCGCCAGAGTCTGTGGAGCTTCTGTTTCTCTGGTGTCTACGGGCGACGAGACCAGGGAAGCCAGTGCTCTTCCGCCTTCGTCGAGTCAGTCGTCGAGGTGTGGATTCGGTGCTTGGACCAGACTCTTCCCCGCCAGGACCGGTTGTGAGAGACCTCTTTGTTGGTAGTAAGGGTGATGACTCTGTAGGATGCGGGAGTGTGCTCGATCGCCGTCTATTGCCTGGAGTGCTGGGTTCGTCTCGGTCCTCCAACTCGCCCCAAATCTCGGCTCGTTCAGCCCATCGAGGGGTTCTCTTGCGAGAGGGGACGAGTGGTGTTTCATCGATCGCAGGCGGGAATGTTTGATATGTATGTGGAGTTGAATCTTCATCGGCAAGAGCATTGTCTGAACCGAGAAGAGATTCCTCCTCTTCGGTATCCTCCACAAGTCCAAGACCAGGCGCAAGAGATGATTGGCCAACACCGGGTGTATGCTGTTCATCGCTCAATCGCCATGATAGTGCCAGAACTCCAGAAAGGAGAATAACTGTACCTAAAGCAATGAGGCATGCTCTAAGGGGCGATATTAGGCTTGTCTGGTTAAAATATATCAAACCGTCTAGGATGGCAATGATGTTGTAGACGCAGAAAACCAAAGGGTAGAGAACCGAGGTGGAAACTAGTTTGAGGCCTCGATGTAAGTAGTAGAGCTGGCAAAGAGCCAATGTGATGAGAACCAGGACAATCGCCCATGATTGCCAATGCACGAACTGATTGCGGCCCCCAACAGTCTTGATGACGAGCTCCACAGAGGACTTAGCAAACAGCAGTGCATGAGCAGATACGTCTCCACTGATGACACCATATGTAATGCCTCGCGCCAGTCGAAAGCGGGCATCGTGAGATAGGCTCGTCATGTTGTTGATCAGATCAACGGCCAACGCAAGAGTAATGACAAACAGCGCTTGGAGTACCATCCAGACAATAAATGGTCTTCTTGCCAGGAGCTCTAGAAGTTCCTGCAAATCATGCGCCGGCGAAGGTATGGCTCCGAAGATCGCGATCAAGACTGCACCGGTTGTGACGAGAAGCGTGCCGGAGAGCGACCACCTGGTGAAAGGCTCGCTGAGGATCAATGATGCACATATCGAGTTAAAGACAAGACCAGCGGCCTGTAGAGTCGAGAGGACGGGGAGTGGAAGTGTCGAGATCTGGATACTGCTTCCTAGCAGGTTCGCCACGATAAACATGCCCATGCCAATCTGCCATCTCCTCCTTCGGTATGGTGGTCGTCGGACGTCATGAGGGCCCTTTTCGTCTTCGAGTATATGCGACTTTCGTTGCAAGGTTAGACCTAGACTCTGAACACTTGTCGATAGCAGTCCAACGATAATTCCAAGCTGCAATCGCCTATATTAGCACTTTCAACTCGTTACCAAAGCGCTGCACGCGACATACAGCTATGCTCCCTCCAGAAGAGATGCCGCCAAGCAACCCCATTGCGCCTGTGCCAGGTCCGAGGTCATCTGGCAAGGGAGAGTTGAGGCGGATTGTTGAGACGTCGCATAGGCAGAGTCGTTGATATAATGATCGCTTTGTGTTACTCGAATGGTTAAAGGCGTAATGGTT
This sequence comes from Fusarium verrucosum, assembly GCA_013623715.1. Lineage (NCBI taxonomy): Eukaryota > Fungi > Ascomycota > Sordariomycetes > Hypocreales > Nectriaceae > Fusarium > Fusarium verrucosum. Next base: position 107,762 of record JABFFJ010000067.1, read on the forward strand.
TCGATAGAATCAAGGGGAGTGGCTGGTTCAAGCGCCAGTAGTAGTAGCAACCAACGTGGGAGGCTACTTTGCTGGCGCCAACGGGAGATGTATGCGGGTGGAAGCCGGTTTTAGAAAGGACCAAACAAAGAATGCAGAGAATGAGAATAGTTAGATGCGATACGATGCGATGCGATAAAGTTATGTCTTGGATTCAAACTAATCAATAAGAAAGTCGGAGGCGGACAAGCTTGAGTCGTGCGTGGGACACCTGACGTGAGTAGAGGCATGCATGCAGCTCTAACACGGGACTAGTCAGCCACTGTGGCGGTGCAGTTACATAATGCATTACATGGTAGATAAACGTCGGCGGTGAGTATCCCCACGACGCTCTGATTGGTATGACTGTTGAACCCATGCTCAAATAACTTCATGTTCTCTAATTTCAGTTTGCCTTATCTATTCGGATATTTACGCATCTAACTGATTATCGGCTCTGTCTTGTTGACTGGCTACTACTCTAAACAATGGGGAATAACTGCATGTGGCTTGACTAACCCCCCTCCCCAAGCTCCACTACCAGTTCCCTGCTGGAGCACAGTAAGACAAGCTACCTAGGCCTACCTAAAGCTGGGTCTTGGGGCGGCTGGCGTCACAGACGGATACCGTCCATACACAGCTACCAACTCCATCATAGTCCATCGCCAACCTTAACCTTGCTAACAAGAGGCCATCGCCAGCCTTTCATCGCTTCATCTTCGACCCTGGAAAGGCCCTCACCTCTTATCCTCTCACCTCCAATAAACCTATACAACTCAAATAAATCCGCCCATCATGTCGCAACACGCCTTGTCCGACCAGCAGGTACGCAACGCATGCCCAAACGCCGCATTCCCTCTCGTCCATCTCTCCAGTAAACTGTCTCTCTAACGCTGCGATGCCCAAATACAGGTCAACAATGAGCTCAGCAAGATGACGGCGTTCATCAAGCAGGAAGCCATGGAGAAGGCCCGCGAGATCGAGATCAAGGCCAACGAGGAGTTCGAGATCGAAAAGTCCAAGCTCGTCCGCCAGGAGACAGATGCCATCGATAGCCAGTACGAGAAGAAGTTCAAGCAGGCCACCATGTCCCAGCAAATCACCCGCTCCACCGTCGCCAACAAGACCCGACTCAAGGTCCTCGGCTCCCGCCAGGAGCTGCTCGACAACATATTCGAGGAGGCCCAGAAGAAGCTCGCAGAGGGTGCTAAGGATAAGGCCAAGTATCAAAAGGCCCTCAAGGGTCTTTTGCTCGAGGGTTTCTATGCCCTCAACGAGCCTGAGCTTCAGGTTCGTTCGCGAAAGAAGGATTACGAGGTTGTCAGAAAGGCTATCGAGGAGGCCGCCAAGGAGTTCAAGAAGGAGCTTGGAAAGGATATTACAGCAAAGATCCAGGAGGATGACCCTCTACCCGAGGGAATGTGCGTGATTATCTATTCCAAAAGATCATTCAGATGGTCAACTGACAAAATCATAGTGCCGGCGGTGTTGTTATCATCAGCGGAAGCGGAAAGATTGACATCGATAACACTTTCGAGGCTAGATTGCGACTCTTGGAGGAGTCCGCTGCGCCCGCAGTACGAGAGGCTCTATTCGGCAAGAATCCTAACCGCAAGTTTTTCGACTAAGCCATCTGGCCGCCATAGATATCTATATGGGTGCCTCAAAGTATACTCCAGCCCGCTTCAATGATTGCATGGCTGGGAGGCTCTTCAACCATCCGCGACTCGCATTGTTAATCAGTCTCTGCTTTGTAGTTTAGAGGCTGTGGATTGTGTTTGACTTGTTTTGTCTTGATTTGGGACTTGACCCGTGGTAGAATTGATTACACGTTCAAAGACTCGCTACAAACAATACCTAGTGATTCGATGTATGCCTGGACCCTGTACTCCTGGTCTCTATCTCTTTAGAGTTCACTTCAGCTTGACCACAATCGTATCTGCATCCGTTACATGTTCGACCACTTCCTCCGCTTCTGGAGGAGATTGCTTTGCCGCCTTCTCTGGGGCCTTCTGGGGTGCTCTCTTGAGGAATTTCTTCATGTAGTCCTGCTGCTTTGGAAGAAAAGGGTCCTCCTTCTGACCTGGGAGGTCAAAAATGCTCTTCTTTGCCTTTCGGCGTGTGCGAACCGAGTGTGCGATTCGCTGCTGAACCCATTCTATAACACTCTTGGCTTCCGTGCGAGCAAGTTTCATGCCCGCATCGTTGATCTTTCGCCAAATTTCCCTCAGCCGAAGTGCGAGCTCGTCAACGTCTCTGTTGAATTGTTTCTCTTTCTCTGGGTCGTCAGATGGGATGAATGAGCCATCGTCGACTGCAATGTTGAGAAGGATAACGTTGGCTTGCAGTTCAGTGAAATCTGTCTTGGGTCCAACGGAGAAGTCTTGGTGATCCAAGCGTTCGATGATGCCACGAATGGTGACTGTATCATCGGGATGTTTCAGACCTAGACTTGGATTGTCGAACAAGAACACAACAGCCAGTCGCCGTCTTAGTTCGTGAGGTCTAGCTTTGCTAATGGGGAGGCATGCTAGGGCGTTTGTCCTCACACATTGCGTTTTGAACAATGTGTGTAGCTGTGTACAAGTCTCGGAGCACTGCACGCATGTTAGTTAGGACCTTGCAGGCCGATACATAGGACAACTCACAAAGGTGTCCCAGCTGGGCTGGGGAATAGCTTCGAGAAGAGGGTCGATGGTATTCTCGAAAGTGGCCAGCAAATTAATATCGTAGATCAAGAACCTATCCATTGACATACGCAGCAGTGTCTGGGATGCATAAGCAGCAGAGTCCCGAGACAGGTACGGCGACATGGCCGTGAGAAGGGATAAGAAGGAACTAAGAGTTGACCAGTCGCGTCCTTCATAAGGCTCAACGTTTGGTTTCTGGAGATTCAGCTGAGAGTTTCGTTGTTCGAGGTCGGAAGCAGCACCAAATTGATGAAACAACTCCTCCAGTCGATTCGGTGTGATAAGGCGCTCGACTGCTTCTGGGCGACAACTGAGTAAGTTGCAGTATTCTTGTCTGACGAGAGTTGACTTCTGGCAGGAAAGGTCGTTCAGTATCCAGTTGAAAAGCTCATCTGGTAGCCCTCCTTGCATGTGTAAAAGGGTCATTGGTAGTCCAGATACAAGATGTTGCTCGCGAGTCTTGTGATCACCCTGAGTCAGCAGTCTCCAAGGTCCTGTGCTGAGGTTCTTCGGGGCAGGTTTGGGGGAAGGCATTGTATATCCTTCACGGAAGAAGCAATATCGAAGTTGTGACTGTCCTGGTTCCGACCTCTGGACCGCTCTCATAACTTTCTGGGCATCTTGACCAGTGTTGTTTTTGAGAATATCTTCCATAGCATCCCGTGACGTCTCATCTGTTTCCATGCGTTCATCTCCTTGGTTATCGAGATTTGAGAAGGCCTTGACTTTTAGCGAACTCGCATTAGTTGCATCATCCTGTCGAGCATCCTTTGCTAGCGCCTTGAGGTCGAACTTGTGTTTCGGTATTATGGCCAGTGGAGACGTATGAAACTCAACCGCAGTTCTCTTGGCCCTTGGGGTCGTAAATGGATTATGGGCAGTAGACTGTGTTGCCTTCCCTGGGCGGCCACGACCAATAAGCGTAGACAGATCCGCGAGTGAGGCGTCTGAAGAAGATCCGGAGTCATCTTCATCATCTGAATCCTTGATCTCGCGTTCCTGAGGTAGCGGTACTATCCTCCTAGGAGGAGTTGTCACCTTTTGTTCCAGCGGTGACGGAGGCGATGGCGGAGATGATGGCGGCTTTGGTGTTGAGGTTTGGTGGGGTTTGGGGGTTGTTGGAGTTCTCGTCACGGGCCTGAAGAAACTCATAATATTCCCATTTTTACCCTTCTGAGACATTTTGTCTCTTTGACGCTAAGCAACCGGATAAATAATGGAATGAATTTTATCGATGCTCTGGTTCTGATGCCCTCACCTGCAAAGGAACTGCAGGTACAGGGTTTGTGAAGAAGTACAAGATGAAGCTGCGATAAGCTACCAGGTAAGCTAACCGTGTTAATTGGCTTTAGGCTGAGACGCGTCTGCTAGGTGTGGTGAGGCTGGTGAGCAAGTTGTGGCTGTGGTGGCTGTCTGGTAGTGGTGATGAGTGAATCACATCAAATAAACGGGTTGGACGCTTACTGTGTTGCTGTACGAATAGCATCGTGTCTAGTGCTTAGAGCAACTCTAACAATTAATTCTAAAAATGCAGCTGAAGATGTCATTTTGGCCGCTTACTGTTCTTACCCTACAGACGCAGCCATACTACATTGTGGCGCTCCATTTGATGGGCGGTCACAGGAATGGTGACAAGCTTTGGTGATACGGCCAGCCCCCTTTTCTCGAGACTAGAGTTTCCAGAAAAGTCCCCATGTTGGTCATCGGTCTTCTAGTCGACAGCACTGACCAGGTCTTTATCAAGATGTAGACGTAATGCTGTTGTTTTTAGCTCAGTGGTTCGTGCCCCCAAGATACGCGGCGTCCGCGGGAGCAAGCCTCATAATCTATCAACGACACATGGGTGTTTCGTGTTTCGTACAATATCGTCGAGGATAGGGGGTTATGCGGTTAATGCTGTTTGTTATACAGTAACTAGCTAATACCGCCGAGAACGTTAAAAAGAATGATCATCGGCAATGCAGTCTTGGGTTCATTCCAGCATATCATCTCTGCAACAATGCACAAATCGTAATGTAGTATCCGCAAAGGGTAGCACATCATCAAAACCAGGCTTGGAACCTTGCGTCTGGTATGCGGTGCGTCTCTGATCCTTGAAGATGCTTACTCCGTACATCCGCCTATTTTCGTTCAGACATTGGTTGATGGTCGTCCTGTGCGGCACGATGCAGTCGAAGGAGCACAGTTGAGACGCTGAAGAGAGCATCATCCCGATAAGCATCCTAGGCATTGTTTCGGCGTACGAGCCTGACAGGTCTATTATAATAACTACCTATTGCTTCATAAATGATGACGCCTGAAATATGACAATGGGTCATTTGGAGCCGGTCTCAGGCGACCAATCCGAAGCTGACGCAGCACAGCACAGCCCAGTCCAGCCCGACGCGTTCCATTCTTTACCTTTGAAGGGTTGGCTAGTTGGATCAGAAGCCATGGGTCAAATGGATCCGTCCATCTTCTTGGCCTGGGCAATCCTTGGATTGATAAAAAAGACCTTGAAATCAAGAACTGGGTGTTTTATGTTTGACTCGGGCTCCGCAACCAGAAATTCAAATATCATGCTAACAAAGCCAAATATTGAGAATGAGAGCAAGTATTCTTCGGCATTGTTGAAATACACCCATACGATCAGGCCCAGATGGTTGATTCAAATAGTCAATATCATATTAGTGAACTGTTTTACTCAAGAATTTTGGCAACCCCTGGGTAGTCCTGTCAATGGAAATTTGGACCTGCATATGGTAGGCTCAGGAGAGGAGACCCCTAACTAGGGTCCTCTCCAGTTGACGAAACAAGGAGCAAAGGGCACTCGCGTTCCTGAGCGGCGCTGAACTAAAGCCTTAAGACAGGGGTCACTTGTTGTTACTCGCATGTACCCAAAGACGCTGCTGCAATGGGAAAGCCAAGATCGCGGTATCATGGGACAGACAGGACAGTTGATGCAATGTGCTCCGTAACACGGTAAGAAAAAGGACTGTACCTTGTATTTGGTGCTCCCGAGAATCCTCGCACGGGAATAACCCAGACTCGAGAAATCGCCGTCTCTAAACTTGATTGAATTGAGCTTGGGTTGGAGTCTGTGCAATTCTCTTCCAAGTGGAACCGTAATCCGTCACTGGCCGAGTAAGCCATTTACCACGGCGACGCCGCGCCACATCGAAAAGGATTCCCCAGTAACCGTCACCGTTGTGTTTGTAAGCACCGTCTATCGATTACATATAGTGAGTGTGACTGTCTGATGCAAGCGTTGTGTCTTTGTCAGGTCGTGACGGCGGAGAAAAAAAGAGGCGTTTTTCTCGCTGGTTAGATAAAGTCCGTGAACCCGACATGCGGAGGTAATGCCTGGACATAAGGGATCTGCGGAGCTGACAATAAGCTGTATGGTTGCCATCTGAGAGAGGAAGTAGGTCCCATGGCCGAGGACAAAGGAACAGTAAACAAAAAGGGAAATCCCGAAGTTTTGAGGTGTTGTATTTATTTGATGAGGGGCTGATATTCATTCAAGCAAAGCAGCGAACGTAACGTGGGGCTTCATGACTCTTGCTGGGTTCCTCTGGATGAGGCAAGCTCGCAAAGATCTGGCCGAAGCTTGTTCTTCGGTTGTACACGAGGCTGCTGCTGAGCGTCTGTTAGACCTGCCAAGTCAGCCAGCGAGAAAACAGTCCAGCTAAGATCTAAATTACAACGTAGGATAGTGTTCAGGGATGGGGTCGAAACCGGATCTTGATAGAGATCATCAACATCATGCAAGGTTGAACAAAATAGTGGAGGATCCCGTCTTGAAACATTGTCGTAGATTATCAACTGCTACGGTACTTTGGAGCGTCCCTTGGCCTTGTGCTGCTCTGCCCTCTTTGCATACGTATCCCCTGATCCTCGTCAGGAGACTTGTGCAGTCACCGCTCACAATTATGTACATGAGTGTACATACAATGTCGTCAAGAAAGGTCCGCGGGCGGTGCTATCTATGTAAGTAACGGTCGATTGTCCGGGGTTATCAACGCGGTGAGGACAGGAAGACTCAATATGCAGTCAAATCAAGGGTAGTAGTAATGAAAGAAACCCCGCCCTTCTGATCAGAGGCATGATAGAGTTGCGGCCATGACGGTGTCGACGAATACCGCAATCTCTGACTCGTACGAACTAGTTGTGATGGTCGCAGCGAATAGAAGCTTAACTATCTGCTTCCCAAGATGTGCACCACAGTATCGGCATTTGGTTGCAATGACAATGGTCCAGTGATGAAATGTCCGTATGCGGTGTCAATTCGCGGAGGTGACGGTCTCAGAGAGCCTCCATTCAGGAACATGTTTTCAACGACGACAAAAGGCTTCAAAAATCACTCAGTGCATACTCCGTAGAAATCGAACAAATGTTGCCAAAAACAGGCAACATATGGAGGTTCAGGGACACCTGTCGACTTGCGACCCTTGGCAAATCTTAGGCGCGACCTATTGTAAGCTTCCCCTTCGCAAGGGGTTGGCCGGTCCTTCAAGGGGGAAATGCTAGCTGGAGGGGTACCTAGTATGCAGGAATAGAGAGCGTAGAAAGTTGCCAGCAAAGCTCGTGAAGGGCCGAGTAAACGGGTAGAAAGCTAGTTGACCCTAGGAAACAAAAATTGCCAGAATAATGCAAATATATTGGAGGCGGCGTCTAGGGCGCATCGCGACAAGAAACCACCATCCATCCATTGCAGTCAAGTTTGCGTTTTGCTGGCCTTGTTCAGGTGCACAGAACCCTGCTTGACAAGGTTCCATTGCAGTTTTCTGTCGTCGGGGATTGTAGCGTCCGACTGGGCCGCGAGATACACGCCCGAGGGAGCCGCTCGTGTTCCCAGGGCTGAAGTCGGGTATGACTGACCTTATTTACCTACCTACATTAGACGATCATGGTTCGGGCTTTGAGAACGGGCAGTCGTTGGACGAAAAGCCCGCCGGACGACTCGAGTTAGAATCGTGGCGCGCGTTAGTGGAGGTGGCAGGCCGCAGGGAGGCGGCATATGAGATGTATTGGATTGGATTGGGTTGTATTTGACCGTTACCGCTGAAGACTATCGTGACAGGAGCCAGGGAGGGAGACTAAAAATCGATATGATGCCAACCGTGCTAAACCTGGAGCCCGATGAGTATTGATGAAAAAAGGCATTGGCATGACTGCATGGGCAAGAATAACACATCCGACAGCACCGCCTTGCCAGGGCTGTACAGTCCAGCTGCTACCCTTAGTACAGTAGCAGGTAAGGTAAGCATAGAAGCTTAACCAAGTAGGTGTAAGGCAATGCGAGACAGCGCATCGCATTGGATCGTGAGCAATGAGCGATGAGCATTCATCCAATGCAAGCATACCAAGGTACTTAGGGGGTACATTCCGGGCTGATGTGAAAGTGCGTCGGATGGGCCGGGATCAAAGACTCCCCACGCACACCCACCTACCAGACGCCTGTGCCCCACGCCCCCGGCACCCACTCTCCACTGCCTATTTCCCTTCCATCAGCAGCGCTCGTCAGCGCCTCCCAGCGGTTGTCGCGAGCGGGTACCACCCCAAAATGGCCCCCCCAAGAGTGCTAGAGTCTCAGGCTTTTTGAAGTCTGACTGGCGGACGGGACGGATCTCCAAAGTCCACCGTAGCTTTTTTCCCTCCACTTGTTGCCGCCCCGTTCTTTCCATTGCTTTGCTTTGCTGTGCTGCTTACACAATTCCCCTTGTAACCAACCAACCATCCATTCATACTTCCAACTCGACTCTTCTCGCCATCAACAACTTACTTTCTCTCAACTGTTCTCCTTCTTGTACCGTTTCGACGACCTTCCAACGGCCCTGGCGACGCCGTTTCTCACTCTAGCATTCCACCCACGTCGTCGTCGCCAGTAGTAATTTCTTGACGAGCAGCTGGTGTTGCTTCAATTGCACCTGCTCTATTCACTTCGTTCGATCCAGTACCGTATACGCTTAATCCGACGCCTCTCGAATCTCGACTCTCGACTTCGATCCGTTTACTTTTAGTTCCCCCAATCTGGCTGGCATCGAGGGGCCGATCGGGCACTTGCCCGCGACTTCAACATGACCACAACAACCACCTCTGACGGTCATCTTGATCCTCAGGCCCTCAGTGCTACTCAAAGATCGCGATGGGCCACCCAAAGAAAAAGTGTCAATAGTAGCAATAATAAACGCAGTTCTCTACTAGACCGTTTAGGACACAAGAAGACGGGCTCCAACGAGAAGAATCCTCCCTCCGACGGATCCGACCCTCACGGCGACGATGGCCAACCGCCGCAACCGAACCCCGAAGACCAGAACGCCGGTGAGGAGGAGGAGGGCGAGGACCAGGAGAACCGGATTTTGTTCTTCAATCAACCCGTGCCGGACGAATTTCTAGATGAAGATGGCCACCCAACTCAGGAATTCACGCGAAACAAGATTCGGACAGCCAAATACACGCCCATATCCTTCGTTCCTAAAAACCTGTGGTTTCAGTTCCATAACGTTGCCAATATCTTTTTCTTGTTCCTGGTTATCCTGGTCGTAAGTTGACCACTCCCATGGCCCCCAAATAACCTCGCGAATAACCTTTGACTTTGATATAGATCTTTCCAATCTTTGGGGGCGTTAATCCCGGTCTCAACGCTGTCCCGTTGATTTTCATTATTACAGTCACCGCTATCAAGGATGCCATTGAAGATTACCGACGAACTATTCTCGATATCGAACTCAACAATGCTCCAGTTCACCGACTACGAAACTGGAACAATGTCAATGTTTTGGAGGGCGACGTTTCTGCTTGGCGTAAATTCAAAAAGGCCAACTCTAAATTTTTCGGTTCCATGTGGCGAGCAATTCAATCCCTGTGGTCCAAGAAGGCGAAGGAAGAGAGGGCGAAGCGAAAGATGGCCTCAGCGGAGGAGGATGCTCCTCGCCCTTCGGTTGAGTCCCAGCGAACTAGACAGTCCATTCGCCAGTCCATTGGATCGCCTTTTACCGGTCGCGAATCTTTCGTGTCTGCCCGAGAAGATATTCAGATGACACCCGTTCCATCGCCTTCGCCTCAGGCAACACCGCATGCCCATTTTGAGATGCCCGATCAGCAAGATGCGAAGCGCGCAGCTGCTCTCTTACAGATGAAGTCTGATTTTATCAACTACACTCACGCTCCATCTGGTGCTCGATTTCAAAAGGATACTTGGAAAAGTCTCGTCGTCGGCGATTTCGTTCGTATCTACAATGACGAAGAACTGCCCGCCGATGTGATTATCTTGGCCACCTCCGACGCTGATGGAGCTTGTTATGTCGAAACCAAGAACCTGGACGGCGAAACCAACCTCAAAGTAAGGCAAGCTGTGCGCTGCGGCCGATCCCTCAAGCATGCCAGGGATTGCGAACGCGCCGAGTTTATGATTGAGAGTGAGGGCCCTCAGCCGAACCTCTACAAGTACAATGGTGCCATCAAGTGGAAGCAACATGTGCCTGGATACCTGGACGATGAGCCTGAGGATATGACGGAACCCATTACCATCGACAACCTTCTTCTACGAGGTTGTAATCTGCGAAACACCGAGTGGATTCTCGGTGTAGTTATCTATACCGGCCATGACACCAAGATTATGATGAACGCGGGTATCACTCCTAGCAAGCGTGCTCGCATTGCTCGTGAGATGAACTTCAACGTTGTCTGCAACTTTGGTATTTTGCTCATTATGTGTTTGCTCGCCGCCATAATCAATGGTGTTGCATGGGCAAAGACTGATGCGTCCCTCCACTTCTTCGACTTTGGATCCATAGGCGGAAAGCCAGCGATGAGCGGTTTCATCACCTTCTGGGCCGCCATTATTCTGTTCCAGAATTTGGTTCCTATTTCGCTATACATCACCCTGGAAATCGTTCGAACCTTACAGGCCATCTTCATTTACAGCGATGTCGAGATGTACTACGAACCTATCGATCAACCTTGTATTCCCAAATCATGGAACATTTCGGACGATGTGGGCCAGATTGAATACATCTTCTCCGACAAAACCGGCACCCTCACGCAGAATGTCATGGAATTCAAGAAAGCAACTATCAACGGACAACCATATGGCGAGGCTTACACGGAAGCTCAGGCCGGAATGCAGAAGCGACTTGGTATTGACGTTGAAAAGGAAGCCGAGAGGGTTCGTGCCGAGATTGCTGATGCCAAGGTTCGTGCTTTGGCTGGTCTCCGAAAGATCCACGACAACCCGTACCTTCACGACGACGCCTTGACTTTCATTGCCCCCGACTTTGTTTCCGATCTCGCTGGCGAGTCAGGCCCCGAACAACAAGCAGCCAACGATTACTTCATGCTTGCCCTGGCTCTTTGCCACACAGTAATGGCTGAGAAAGCGGATGGTGATAAGCCAAAGATGATTTTCAAGGCGCAGTCTCCTGATGAAGAGGCTTTGGTGGCCACTGCTCGTGATATGGGCTTCACTGTTCTTGGAAGCTCTGGCGAAGGAATCAACCTGAATGTCATGGGCGAGGACCGACACTATCAAATTCTCAACACCATCGAATTCAACTCGAGTCGAAAGCGTATGAGTTCAATTGTTCGCATGCCGGATGGTCGCATTGTTCTCTTCTGTAAGGGTGCAGACAGTATCATTTACTCGCGTCTCAAGCGAGGAGAACAAAAGGAGCTGAGACAGACTACTGCCGAGCATCTCGAGATGTTTGCCCGCGAGGGTCTTCGAACACTGTGTATTGCACACAAGGAAGTCCCCGAGCAGGAGTACCGAGCTTGGAAGAAGGAACACGACGCAGCAGCTTCTGCTCTCGAGGACCGAGAGGAGAAGTTGGAAACGGTGGCTGAGCTGATTGAACAGGATCTCTATCTGATTGGCGGTACTGCTATTGAGGACCGTCTGCAAGATGGTGTTCCCGACACAATTGCTCTCCTGGGTAATGCTGGTATCAAGCTTTGGGTTCTGACTGGTGACAAGGTCGAGACTGCTATCAACATCGGCTTTTCATGCAACCTCCTCAACAACGATATGGAACTGATTCACTTGAAGGTAGAGGAGGATGAGTCCGGCGAGGTTACCGAAGAGGCTTTCTTTGAGATGGCTGAAAAACTATTGGACGACAATATGAAGACCTTTGGAATTACTGGCAGTGACCACGATCTTGAACTTGCCAAGAAGAACCACGAACCGCCAGCTCCAACCCACGGACTTGTCATCGATGGTTTCACACTTAGATGGGTTCTCAACGATCGCCTCAAGCAAAAGTTCCTTCTGCTCTGCAAGCAGTGCAAGTCTGTTCTTTGCTGCCGAGTCAGCCCCGCCCAGAAGGCCTCCGTTGTGGCCATGGTCAAGAATGGTCTCGATGTCATGACCCTCTCTATTGGTGACGGTGCCAACGATGTCGCCATGATTCAGGAAGCCGATGTTGGTGTCGGTATCGCTGGTGTCGAGGGTCGCCAGGCTGCCATGTCTTCTGATTATGCTATTGCTCAATTCCGATACTTGCAGAGACTGGTGCTCGTCCATGGTCGATGGTCTTACCGCCGTCTGGCAGAGAGTATCAGCAACTTCTTCTACAAGAACATGGTTTGGACCTTTTCAATTTTCTGGTTCGAGATCTACTGCGATATGGATATGACCTATCTCTTCGACTACACCTACATTCTCATGTTCAACCTGTTCTTTACTTCGGTACCCGTCGCTATCATGGGCGTGCTGGATCAAGACGTGTCTGACAAGGTATCTTTGGCTGTTCCTCAGCTCTACCGACGAGGTATCGAGCGACTGGAGTGGACCCAACTCAAGTTTTGGTAAGTAAATTGTTATTGTTATTATCATGTCTGCTCTGTACTAACTTGGCGAAAGGCTCTACATGGTTGATGGTGTCTATCAGTCCATCATGGTCTTTTTCATCCCATACCTTCTCTTTATGCCTGGTACCTTCTTGACTGGAAATGGTCTCGGCGTGGAGGACCGCCTTCGATTTGGTGCCTACGTCGCTCACCCTGCCGTTATCACGATCAACATGTACATCTTGATCAACACGTATCGCTGGGACTGGTTGATGGTGCTCATTGTTGTCATCTCGGATGTCTTCATCTTCTTCTGGACCGGCATCTACACATCGTTCACATCCTCGGCGTTTTTCTACGGTACTGCCGCCCAGGTCTACGGCGAGGCTACTTTCTGGGCGACTTTCTTCCTGGTGCCTATTATCTGCCTCTTCCCTCGATTTGCCATCAAGGCTCTTCAGAAGGTGTACTGGCCTTATGATGTTGATATCATCCGTGAGCAGGAAAGGATGGGTAACTTTAATTACCTCTACCAGGCAGATGATTCGAACGACCCTCTCACTGCCGACACCAAGAGCGACAAGTCCAAGTCATCCAAGAGCTCAAAGTCGAAGAAGGCGCCCAAGCACGTGCCCTATGGCAGTGTCGACGAGGATCTACGACCGATATACCCTCCTTCAACAGCGACACGTGCCACAACATACAATCAACACAGTCAAAACGGTAGCGACTCGACTAATTTTACGGGACAACGCTTATCGCTGGAGGTACCCATGGTAGGCCGACCGTCAATGGACCGAGCCCGACCGTCAATGGATCGAGCCCCTCCATCAATGGACCGAGCCCGACCGTCAATGGATCGAGCTCGACCATCGATTGACCGTGCTCGACCATCCTACGACCGAATGAGGGCGTCGATGGACAGAGTCAGACCCAGCTTCGAGGCCAGCAACGACTTCACATCAGCAGCGAGGTTATCGAGGATCGAGTCAAGTCAATCACAAGCAGATCGACTCCGTCCTCGACTGAGAGGACTTTCGTTGACCAAGAGTGCCAACGTATAAAAGGCGGCTCCGGGATGGCTGATGACAATGATGTGTGGTTCCGTTGCCAAGTTTTGTTTCTCTCGACCTTTCCTTGCTTTTGATATCCCAGGCCTCATATGGGGCCAGTGATGCACTTACGATCTGCACGAGCAATCTACGAGTTGCTTTCAGCGGTCTTTGTATGTTTATGCGCTTCAGCATGCAACGAAAGCATCGAGGCCGAATTGTTTGTTCTCTATTTTCATAATTCCTCCCAAGCTTCAACCAGGCTGGGGTGGTTTGCTTTACACACACGCAGGGCGTTATAAAGGGGAAATGCAAAAGGGGGTTTTGCTTTTTGTATGAACTGTTTCTTTGGTGGTTTCGGTACTATCACTTTTAGTCTACTTTGCTCTCCCATGTTGTTTCACATTTTCTTTTTTTGCATCTTTAGAGCTGAAGAGCAGCAGCAACCCATTCCCTGACGAAAGAGATATTTTCATTATTGCACTGTCGAAGAAGGAGCGGGGAGAGGAGCGAGATAGCGGGAGCTTGACTGGCGTTGGGAGAGGGAAAGTCACAAATCAGAAAGAAAGAAAGAGTGGGAGACGAGACGAGAGGACGGCATGCATCGAGCTGAGCCGAGGATGTGGTGTTGAAGCAGTAAATAAAGAGCGGTAGCGGTTATATAATCAGGTTATCCGTTACTTTTGGAGACCAGAGACGAAAATCAATAAGACGATATGCAAATTCAATACAAGTACTGAGTCCCTTGGTATTGTGGTGATGGCTTATCTATGTAGGTGGGTGGGTAGGTGGGTATGGTGTATATAAGGTAGTGATCTATCACTCTCATGTCCTTTTGTGGTTCGATTTGAGTGAGGAGCCTCAACCTTGGGGCGAGTACGAATACGGCGGGGATTCCCTCGGTGGTCAGCTTGGTGGGATCCCACAAGCTACCTGACTGTGTATCAATCGTAATTTCATTCCATTCTCGATCTCTTGTCTTAGTCGAGACGACTCCGAATGCGACACCAGCAATGCATGATCCCTGCATATTGTCGAATCCACGGCCCCTCACTCCCAGATCAGATGGACGGACACTCGACGAAACAGAACATCCATCTTTCTTGGATCAAAGGAAACGGGCTACTTCAGCAGAGGTCGGCAAGTGGGTGACCTGGGTGGCTGAGGCATTGGTTAGATTTAAATAAACATGTTGTCGTAGGCTCAAGCAGGAGGTGTGTCATGTATAACCACAAGTAAATACTTGGAGTCGGGTACAATGACCAACTCTTGCTTTCTTGTTCGTAATCGTAGAAGCTTCAGCTCATCCTACAAAGGTGTTAGCAGTGAGCCTTTTTCTTTTCTTTTTCGCGACTCACTTCTCCATCCAGCTCCTGGATCAAGCTTCCGGAGCTATTCACGTGGTTCCAGACAATAGCAGCAAACTGCTCTACTCCTTTTGTCTCGCTCTCCTCTTGCGCAGGAGTGTCGCTGGAAAACGATGTAGCCGTCGATATGGTTCGTGTCTTTGAGGTCTGGAGAGCGTCGACTTGACCGCTCGTCTTGAGGATGGCGCCTGTGGCTCGGTCAAGGACGATACTAGCTTTGACGCCGGGCTTCTTTGACAAGCGACCGAGCTTCTCCTCGAGGGCTTCGTGGCCGTTTCCCTGTGCCTTTTTGTTAGTTGAGTGTTTGTGTTTGGAGGGTGAGAGTGGCGTACTAGTGATGAGTCGGTCATGGTGATGGTATGGTGATAGCTGTCGCAACACGATGGAGCAATATTGGCTTGAAGTGGTTGGAGCTCAAGGTGACAGACACTCACTGCGGGCAGGTGGGGCCTCAGGCCAAAAGTAATTATTAGTCAGGTTAGAATAGGTCAGTAAGTGAAAAGGTGTAAATTAGGTAGGTATTTTAGTAAAAGAAATACAATTATTTAATACTTATTATTATTATTTAAATAGGTAGGCAATTGATATCTCACCTGGTCAAGTAAGTGCATGCTGATCGATATCTCTGCTCTCAAGGTGGGAGGAAGGTATCTTCAACGGCCGACCTCTCCCCCCCCACTTAATCAACATCCACCTCCCGCTTGTCGCATGATACTTACATTAAGTATAAAGGGGACCGACGTTCGAGTTCTGCAGTCGAGGAGTCAGATCTTCTCTACTCTTCTTCGGACAAGCTCAATTGACCATGGCAGATCCTGTAATGGAGAACCAAGAGCCCTTGCTCCTCACCGCTTGGCGTAGGTGCATTGAGTTGGCTGCAGAGCACAACATCTCGTACGTTATGCCATCATTCCAAGTCAAGCCAATTGACTATAGCTAATTCACTCTGAGCAGGGAAAATGTCGTCTCTGCCGTTGGAACAGTCGTTGCTATCCTCGCCGCGACTCTCATCCTCCGCCTCACAAACGCAATCGCTACAGCTTCTGTAAGAGCAGCTACCGGTCGTCCTCGCAAGTACACGATCCCCGCGCCAAAGGTCCCCGAGCCTCACACCACCGTCGACGTCCCCTCCGTCAAGGTATCCGGCAGCTCAGCCGTGCAGTGCTATGCTCCAGCTACGGGCCAGTTCCTGGGCCACATCAACCCTTCTACGCCCGATGCCATTGACCGAGCTGTTGCTGCCGCAGCGACTGCGCAGAAGACGTGGGCTGAGACTAGCTTCGACGAGCGTCGTGCTGTGCTGCGCTCGCTCCTGCAGCATGTTCTCGACAATGCTGAGGATATCGTCAAGATTGCCTGTCTGGACAGTGGAAAGACAATGGTGGATGCTCAGCTGGGTGAGATTCTTGTCACGGCCGAGAAGATCAAGTGGACGCTTCTGCACGGCGAGCAGGCATTGCGTCCCTCTCGCCGTCCCACAAACTTTCTCATGATGTATAAGCGCAACACTGTCCACTATGAACCCCTTGGTGTCGTTGCTGCTCTGGTCAGCTGGAACTACCCCTTCCACAACTTCATCGGTCCTGTCATCAGCGCTCTCTTCTCCGGCAACGGTATCCTCGTCAAGGTTTCCGAGCAGACGGCTTGGTCCAGCCAGTACTTCACCAACATCGCTCGCGGCGCCCTTATCGCTCATGGTCACGATCCTCAGCTCGTCCAGACTATTGTGTGCTGGCCTCAAGCCGCCGGACATCTTACTTCTCACCCTGGTATTGGTCACATCACCTTTATCGGTTCTCAGTCTGTCGCCCATCATGTTGCTGCCAGTGCTGCCAAGAGTCTTACTCCTGTTGTTGCTGAGCTCGGTGGCAAGGACCCCTTCATTGTTCTCGATTCAGCCTCTCGCGACCTCAAGCGTATCGCTGAGGTTATCCTCCGTGGAACCTTCCAAGCTGCTGGCCAGAACTGTATCGGTATCGAACGAGTCATCGCTCCTAGCGCCGTCCACGACAAGCTTGTCGAGATGCTTGCTCCTCGTGTCAACGCCCTGCGTCTGGGTCCTGAGGCCGATGTCGGTGCCA
Source organism: Fusarium verrucosum (assembly GCA_013623715.1). Taxonomy (NCBI): domain Eukaryota; kingdom Fungi; phylum Ascomycota; class Sordariomycetes; order Hypocreales; family Nectriaceae; genus Fusarium; species Fusarium verrucosum. The sequence continues at coordinate 124,741 of JABFFJ010000067.1, forward strand.
TGATCTCTGACGCCTCCTTTGATCGCCTCGAAGAGCTCATCACTGAGGCTGTTTCTCAAGGTGCTCGTCTCCTCGCTGGTGGCAAACGCTACAACCATCCTGAATATCCCACCGGTCACTATTTCCAACCGACTTTCCTCGCCGACGTAACCCCCGATATGCGCATCGCCCAGAACGAGTGCTTCGCCCCTGTTCTCACCCTCCTCCGCGCAAAGTCATCATCCCCTGAAGACATCCTCTCCATCGCCAACGCCCCCAACTTTGGTCTCGGCGCTTCCGTTCACGGTTCCGAGCGTGATCCCAATCTGCGGCCCATCGTCAAGGGCCTCCGCGCCGGCATGGTCGCCATCAACGACTTTGCCGTCTACTACGCCGTCCAGTTGCCCTTTGGTGGTGTTGGTGGCTCTGGATACGGTCGCTTCGCGGGCGAGGAAGGTCTTCGTGGACTCTGCAATACAAAGGCAATTTGCGAGGATCGTTTCGGCTGGCTGGGAATCCGCACTGGTATCCCTCCTCCAGTGCAGTATCCCATCAAGAGCCAGCCCGACAGCTGGAAGTTCACCCATGGTGTTGTGGAGTTGGGCTATGGGGGGCCGATGAGGAAGCTCAAGGGTCTCGGCAACATTCTCTCAAACATGTAGATCAGAAGCCACTATTAAGAGATATAAAAAAGAGATGGGAAAGCAAGATAAAGGCTTCGTCTAGGTAATTACCGTGACTGGAGTATATAGCCCCGCACGGGATAAGCATAACTTAAACACGTGAAGAATACCTACATAATATTGGTAAAATTCTTGATAACGTAAACAAATAACTGTACGATGCTGAACTCGCATGATTTCTCTATTCTGAGCCAAAGGATTTGCCAAGTAGCAGCACATGAAAGTTGCTGAACAAGGTCGAAATTGCCACAATACAACGATTCACAAGCCATGTATCATAAATCCTTAACCTCCTTAAACGCCTTTTCCGCCCATAACCATCATTTCGGTCATATCTCTATAAACAACCGCTCACCATCTTCGACCATACACGGCACTCTCTTCCTTCTTCGGCCGTCCTGGCATTCTGTTCGCTGAAGGCGCAGTTCTACGCTCATTGCCACCGAAGCTCCTGTTGGCGGCGCTGGGGCTATCAGAGCCGACGACGACAGGGTTCTCCGAAGAGCCAGGCTTAAAGAGGTTGATGATCTCATTGATACCAAGCTTGAGAGCTTCCTTGCGCATACCGCCCTCGATGGCCTGCTCGGCAAGCTCGCGCTTCTTTTCCTGCAGCTCGAGGATGCGCTCCTCAACTGTCTGAGAGACGGTAAGTTTGTAGATGATTACGTCGATGGTCTGGGTCAGACGGTGGACACGATCAATGGCCTGTTCTTCGACAAACTAGAAAGCATGTTAGCATAACACTTTAGAGGAAGGCGGGAGAAAGAGAAAAGACATACTGGGTTCCAGAAAGGCTCAAGAATGACAACTCTGGTCGCAGCCGTGAGGTTAAGTCCCAAACTACCACACTTCAAACTGCACAGCAGGATTCTGGTCTTGGGATCACTCCTCAACTTCCGCAGACTCTCCTCTCGAGCATCGTTCTTCATGCTGCCGTCGTAACGGACGAAATGGAAGCCTTCCTTGCGGAAGAAGGGCTCGACGAGATCGAGCATGGATGTGAACTGGGAAAAGACAATGAATTTGTGTTCCTTAACCTCGCTTTGAAGGATCTTGATGAGCTCTCGGATTTTGGAGGAAGCGAGGACTTGAGGGGGGTTGAGACTGCGGGAAGTGTAGACGACGCTGTCATCGTCGGACGAGAGGTCAGACTCATCTTCGTCGGAACCAGAACCAGATTCCGACTCCGAATCTTCTTCGGACGATCCAGAGACAGTTGTTGTATCGGCAGCGGTAGTATCAGCAGTAGTTGTGTCTGCGTCAGTGTCTGCACTTGTGGTATCAGTCAGCGTCTGGGAAGCCATGCGCTTTGTGATGTCTTCCAAGGATGCCAAAGAGTCATCGTCGTCAGAAGCCTCGCCTGCCCCTTGATGTGCCTTGTCTGTAGGTTCGTCGTTTACAACGAAACTGCTTAGGTTGCTCTTATCATCGAGCTGGCTCTCTTCATCTTGAGAGTCATCGGATCCAATCCAGTCACCTCCACCCTCAGCATTCTCGTCTTCCTCACCACCGGCCTTTCCAAGGTGGAGTGAGCCTTGCTCGTCTTCTGGTACAAGCCACGAGCCTTCACCCTCCTCCTCGTCATCGCTGTCAATGATAGCGTTGCGACCTCGAGGCTTGCGAGTCGTCTTCTGTGGTGACTCTGCGTCCTCATCGTCACTGTCAACAACGGCGTTTCGGTTGCGACCCCGCCTTGTCGCCTTTTTGGGGGATTCGTCCTCATCATCGTCGGTATTGTCATCGACTTCGACTATTTGCCTTTCGACAACCTTCTCGCTGACAATCTTCTTCTTTTTCTTGTCTTTCTTGGTCTTGGCCTTTGACTTCTTCGACTTCCTTGTCTTCTTGGGCCGCTCTGTCTGTTCCGACTTTTCATGATTGTTAAAGTATGCCAAGTCATCGTGACATTCAGAGCAAATGTCCCTGCCTGACTTGTTGTCTTCACCGCTCAAGGCTCGTCCGCAGATATTGCAGTCCTTGGATACGATGCCCATTCCGGCGAACATATCAGCCATGCTATCGACATCCGTATCTTGAATCCTCTGGCCGGGATCTGTCGACATTGCGTCTTTGTCCTTCTCCAGCTTGCCTTCGACCAGCTTGGGGTGGTTGCAGGCCTGTCGTAGGCGGAGCAGCAGAGTCAGGGCGTTGGCATAGTTGACTTTGCCTTGCATCATCTGCTCGATGCTTCTGTCTGCGCGAGCAGCCAGTCGATCGTAGAACTTGCGTTCCGCAGGTGACAATGTAGCTGATACAGTAACAACCTTGCGTTCGGTGACCTTAAATCCTGTCGAAGAGCCCTCACCCTCGGCGGAAGGCTTGCCACCAGGGTTAAGCGCACCAGCTTCCTTGAGGATTTCTTTGGTTCTTCGCTTCATAAAGCATCTGAGGAGGCTGTGCAATCTACGAATGGCAATGTGACCACGGCCATTCTTCAGGGGTAGATCGATATGCGCCTTCCATTCCTTGAGGTCATCGTAGGGTCGGATGCGGAGGAATTTGACGAGAGATTGAAGCTCATCCAAGTTGTTTTGCATGGGCGTACCGGACAAGCACCATCGATACTCGGAATTCAAGGCATAACAAGCTTTGGTGGCCTTTGCGTTGCGATTCTTGACGGTATGAGCTTCGTCAAGAACGATTCGCCACCAGTGCAGGCCGAAACATCCAGCTTTGACACCATTCTCGGCATCTGATGAGTTTCCATGCTCTGAAACAAGAATCTGATAGGTTGTAATGACAACATCATAGGCAGCGAGCTCCTTGAACCGCTTCGTGCGATTCGGTCCATGATGCACGCAGACCTTGAGGCCATGGGTGCTTTCCACTTTATCGTTAATTTCGTGTTCCCATTGCCTAATCAAAGCCAGGGGCGCCACCACAAGTGTCGTCTTTTCAATCTTGTCAAAGTTCTTCTTCCATGCAGAATCGCCCTTAGCTGGCTTCTGGTTGGTGAGAATGAGTGAGATTGTTTGAAGAGTCTTTCCCAGACCCATATCGTCGGCAAGGATACCTCCTTTGGGGACTTTTCCTCGCTTTACAGGACCGAGTTCTCGGCCACGCATCCACTCAACTCCTTCGACCTGGTGAGGCAGCAGCTTGACCTTCAGACCTTCCACTGTGCCATCTTTGGGGTCTTTTGGTTTTGAAGTTTCTGACTTCTTCTCACCATCAGCTTGGTTCCCCTCTCCGTCCTCATCTTCGCCTTCTTCCATTCCACCTTCAAGCAAGGCCTTCAAATCGGCGCTGGCCTTGGCGGGGTCTGTGTAGAAGGTTTCCTCGCCGTAATTTCTCGAGGGTGCGTATGAGGATGCAACTGGTGGTGCGGGTGGAGCATCTGAGCTGAACATGGCCATCGGCGGCGGTCTTCGATCTTGGTATACGGGAGCCAGAGGGCCGGTGACTCTAACACCGCCGTTGCTTCGGCCATCGAGATGGTGCTCCGGTCGTGTCTTCTGCCGTATGAAAGGGTCTGCTCTCTGCTTACGAGAGGACACCATCTTGGTAGGATGACCGAATGTGGGTGCAGCGGTTGCGCCGGAGGGGTTGAAGGGATCGTTCATATCTCCTCGAACATTGCTTTTGAGCGAGTTCATACCACGAAGAAGGGCGGTGATATCGTCGTCGGGGGATAGTTCGCGGGATACATTCTCGCCATTTGGATTGACGGGGTTTAAAGGCGCCTTTGGGGGCGCCCGTTCGTTAACCATGGCGTCGAGGTCTTAAGGCAGTAGAATCGCTGAGCCGTGTCTTGGTTGATTGACGTGGGGCAAGTTTGGAGAAGTCGGGTTTTTGTTTTGATGAGAGGGTAGCCCGAGGCTTAAATGTAAAACAATCACTTGGGTTTGTTTTTGATTTGGCGTTGTATTATGAGGCAACTTGTTTGAAATGATGCCTTATCCGTTGGGCGGTGAGTATGTAGGTTGTGAAGAGTATGTGCAGTTTGGTGAAGCCGTTGGGTACAAGGGACTTTGCAGAGTGTATCATTTATCGTCCAAAAATGACATAACAAATTACCCCAGCAACCAGCCAGGGGTGACATAAATATGGCGTCTAATAAGGCCGAGTTTTAGTGAATGTGTCTCGTACCTTTCTGTCACCCTCCATTCTACCCGCGTAAAGCACTGTGAAGTAGGTAGCCCCGCGGTACCGTTGTCTCTCGCTGAATGGTTAACGGTCCCAGAATATTGCATCCATCTTATGCATTTTATGCACGCGTGGTCTTTAATTGCGGGACGCGGATAGCCACATGTAACAAGAATGAAGTTACCTCTTCTTGATTAGGTACTTTACACCGTTGCTTTGCCATAGGTCTAAGTTACAAGCTAAATTTAGGTCATGGTCCCATTCTTAACGGCCTCAAGCTGCCCTGTAGAACTACTTATTTGTAACATGGGAAACCTGTTCTTGTTACGTCGAAGTATGCATCAAATGTGGTGAGCGCCAACGTTCCCGTCACCACAAAGCGTACAACATTTTAGTAGATGTTTTACTTGGAGAAGTCACCATGATGGTAGATTCTCTTGATAGACAATCGAACAAGGGAAAATACTGCAAAGGCAGAAGAGTAAGGACCGGGCCCTAATTCAAACATATGCCTGTGCAACGTTGATCACGCCGCGGTCACATGACTATGCTCTGAGATCTGTAAGGCAAGACACCTACAATTCAGTGGCATAAACCGAGAGATCAGATACACAGTTATCTCTTACGCTGTCAAATTTCGACAAAGAAAAAGGTAGCAGGGACGCAGTAACAATATGTCAACACCTGGTAGCGTTGAGTTTCCCAACATGCACTCGCCTGAGGTAACGGCATGAATCATATGGAACTCAATCGACTTGAAAGCTCATTCATTCTTACAAGAACTCATAATACAGATGTCCTGCCCATTAACTCCCATTCAAAATCTGGTGCAGTTTGGCAATGATAACGCTCAACAATAATTAAATCAGGGCGGCTTGGCTTTCACCCCGTGTTTCGCAGATCATCCGCTATTATATACACTTCGCCCTCTCTACTTGACTATGTCAGAGGAACAGGGGCAGGGGCCTCAGTGCCAGAAGCCTGCTTGCCGCCAACAGGAGGGAGGAACATGGGGAGGTAGGTAACAGCAAGAGCCATAACTATGTCATGTTAGTAATTCTTCTTGGTATCATATAGTGAGTCAACATACTAGACATGCCGACAGAGAAGTATCCAGGGGTGGAAGAGTTCTTTTGAGCGTCCTCACTCTCACCGAGCCAGCTCTGGATAGAGAAGACGACAGATGCCCTATTCATTTAATTCTCGTCAGCAATTTCGTCGCATCGCATCGCGCCACATCTTGGAACTCGTTTAGGTGACGCACCATCCCACCATCTTGTTTCGCGTAAACATAGCGGCCATTGGCAAGGTAGTCGAAAGCGTCGAGGAGAAATCGGTCGACTCGCCCGAGCTCTTGGGCTCTTGGTAAGGGACGACTGTGTCATCAGGTTAGCTTGCTGGTCGCAATCATGACAATCGATTTGGGCGTTGGGCGTGAGGCGCTTGGCTCGTAACTGAGCGCAGTATGTAACAAACTTACTCAGATCGGCTCTTCTAGGGTCCTTGGTGGGTGCCATGTTTGCTGCTGTGGTTGAGGAAAAGAGATGGTTGTTCGATGGTTGTTGCAATTACCTTCTGTCGTCTGGGGGGAGGCTTGAATTGTGGCACCTTCTTGAGTGGGGTAGCGTGGCGTAGAATCGACCTACCTAAAGAGGACTACCTCAGCTGTTAACAACAGAACAGGGACATTGTATGAGTTTATAGAATTAATTGATTATTGACACTGGTACGAGAAAATCTTTCATTGTTACCGCTTATTCCAGCCGCGTTTACCCAAGGGCCGGTAGAGCAGTGGATGAATACAAATATCTCCTCCACGTATATATATACATAACGGGTATCCTCCCAAAACTTCATCCACAAACAACATACCTACCTACCTAGACAGACCCATATCATAACAATCCAGCCCAAGACAAACGCTCCATCCTATAACCCGTTTCTTAAAACACAACATACGCCCACAACATAAACGCCAAAGCATAGCTAGCCATAACACAGGCGCTTTTCGCTTACTCCACCCTAATGATAACCTTCCACTGCAGTGCCCCAGCTTCGCGGATAGCACAAGCCAGACATCCTCTCTTTCGTCGACTAATGATGGCGTTCCAGCCTTTCTGAGCGCAAAGAGCACGAACCAGAATTTCCATATCAGAACCGAATTGTCGTTTTCTGGACTCGAAATGCATCTGTTCCGCAGCAGGGAAACTGCCTCGTCGCTGGACGATATTGTACTTTGAGGTGAGTCTCTCGATAGTGGGGGACTGGGGAACCTCGGACAAGTTGGTGATACAGTCAATAACAAGCACCCGGTCGCTACCCATGCGTGAGGGCGAGCGACGGTGAGTTGGAGGAACAGCAAGAAGCTCCGAAAGAGGAGCGTGTTGTCGTTTCAGAAGCTCCGAGATATGGAGAACAGTATAATTATAATATTTGTGCAAAGGATGACCTGACCAGAGTTAGCTGTGAGATATAGATTATTGTAAGGCGCTTAATTTTACCTGTACGATGAGCAGGTCGAGAACCTTGCCCAAACGAGTCGGACCCAGATACGTCAATCTGCTGGATTGTCGGACTAGATGGAGACTTGACAAATCGAACGCGGTGAGAAGGCGAGCATGGGTGTGCCGTAACAAAATTGATATCGTAGGATAGAGAGAATGAGAAGATCTCGGCCGCGAATCCGTCAATTGAAACGGCAAAATTGACATTGGCTGGAAACGACAACAATTCAGGTTCCTTGTTGGTCGCATTCGCAGGAGCAGTAAGCTTGCTGAAGGACGTAGCCTGAACCGAGTTGGCAGGAGAGAGAAGCTCCAACGACCGTAACGTAACGCTGATCAATGGCGGAGGCGTAGAGTAACTATTCTCATGAGGGATGATAAAGTCGGCCGGGAAAACAGAGTATTCGTCCGCATCTCCGAGGATGGATGACTCTCGCTCAACTCGCTTCTTTGCCCAAAGTCTCGCTTTTTTGCCCAAGTGAGCCTTGTCATCTGTCGTCTGTTAGCACGATCCTTTTCATGCACCGCATGTGAACTTACCAGCTACCTCTTCCACTTCAATGTTGACCCAGCCCTCATCTATGCCAAGGGGTAGAATGTCACTAGAAACCCATCCCATGCATTCGGCTGAACCCTGACCTGCTGCGATAACTCGGCCCACGATACATGATGTACTCCAGAAGCTCTTGCCGGAATAGACAAAGCCTCCGCACAAGTTAGCAAACGAACCCAGGCGCTCCATAGCTTTGCTATCGTTCTCGAGAAGTGTGGCCATCAGGAAATGGCACATGCCGTCTCCGGGGAGCACCAAACCATATATATATGATTTTGAAAGCCACCCCGAGGGATGAAGCGCCGCTGCAAGCTTTCGTCGCTGTGGTCGAGTCTTATCCTTACTACCCGGGCGATCCCATGCTCCAAAGTACAATCCCCGCTTGGACCCATTTGACTCGGAAGAAGTCTTCTTGGACTTTTCGGATGCATTCTCAGGGGTAGGTTGAGGTCCAGAGTTGACAATAGACTGGCGAGCGTTGTTCGCGATAAGTCCTTCGTAAGTGTCGATATTGGGCCAGAGTAGCTTCTTGGCAAAATGGGTAAGCCCATCTACCTGCTGTTGTGGGTGACGACCCTTAATAGTATAGGTGTGACTGGCTGTTGTTTTATCTTCATGATGCTGACGCACGATGAATTTGCTAAAAAGGGAGCCAAGCCAGCCGGCTGCCGGAGGAGGAGTAGCTGTTCCCTTTGCCTTAGGGGGGTCGCCTGGAGTATCTTCCTTGGCCTTTTCAATTTCGATATTGTCGAGCCAGCTGCGGGCGAGATGCAGTGACCATTTAACCATGGGAGTGGCCGCTCTTTCGAAGTGAACAACATCTACAGGTCGGAAAGCTTCGACACCGTATTCCTCGCCTTCAGTGATGGCGTCTAGCCGAATGAGCAGTTCGGTAGCAACGAGAATCTGCATGAGGAGCCAATACTTCTCCTCAGCCCGCTCGCTGGCACTACTAGCGTCGTGGATGGAAGAAGTATCCTCGAGTTCATCATTGTCTTCACCTCCCCAGAGAATCTGGCCCAGTCTGATCCTCCACTCAACATGGGTAAAATCGAACCAGACATTGGCAGTGCCAAGACACTTGATCAAGGCATTGATCTGGTTGGTCAAGCTATAGTGGTCGCGCTTATCGACAACGGAATTGCATGGCCGCATAAAAGTATGAAAGAGATCCTGGTAGGTCTGGACTGAAGTCTTCTTGCGAAGATCGTTGACCCGGTACAGCTCGGCGTTTCGCTTGAGACGATCCAATAGCTCTGTCTCAGGGAGGCGACGCAGGTAACCCAGAGAGGAAAGCATACGCTCACGTGCCTCAACAATGGCATGTGCCTTCTTGCCAACACTGTCAAAGCCGAATTGCTCTTCTTCCAGAGCGTCTCCGACAGCGAGCTCGAGGGCAGCCGAGAAACCCATGGTGCCCTTCTCGAGACCCTGCATGCTCAACATGTTGGGACGTTCCCGGCAACGGATGAAGAAGTGGGCCTTTTGGGAGTCGACGGCCTTTGCCCGGGCAGCGGCATCCTGATTGAGATCCCGGGTCAGATGAGGCCATGCTGTAAGACCACTCCATGCCCGGTCCTCAATCTGTACATGGTCAGTGAGGTCGCGAATCTCCAATGCCTCGTCAAAGGGAAATGCGACGCTGGGATTGGGGGCGCCGGAGCAATGCCCCTCGCTACGGGCAAAGTACTGAGGGGCTCCGGAGAAGAGCTTCTCGATCTCGGTGTCGGTAAGAGTAGACATGATTCTGTTCAGCTTCAAGACGGGCTTGGGCGGAGGAGAAGTGGCATTTTCCTTGTCGGACAAGGACCCCGGGTTCGGTGGAGGAGGAGGAAGAGGCTTGTTCTGGTCTGGTGGTGAACGCGGGGAAGTGAGAGGCCGCGGTGAGTGTGACGGCGACTGCGACGATGAAGGCGTCTTAGTTCCTTGCGATCTGCCTGTAGAAGCTCCAGGTGGGGCTTTAGTGACCTTACGACGTAAGCCTCGGTCGGGAGGAGCGGCGCGTGGCGGAGGAGAATGCGGGGAGGGAGAAGCAGTTGTGGTTGGTGTTGTAGCAGCTGTAATTGATGTAGTATTGGTGGCGGTGACGGAGGAGGTCTTGTTACAGCAAGGGGGTGTTAGTTCTCGATGATGTATGTGAGGGGGAGAAATCAATTGAGGGAATTGAGAGACGAAAAGGGTTGGAATGAGATGTAGGCAGATCAGAGAAGAAAAAGAGAAGAGAAGGAACAGGAATTGACATGACATTGGGCCATGCCATCATGACATCTACCTATTTCTCCCTACCTCCCTTCCGGATAATATCACCGGCCAAAGCGCTGACCCCCGAACTGAGCCCATTGAGGGGCCGATTCAGGGCCTTCACTGGTAATCGCATGACCTGAGGAAAAAGATCGCCCTGGCACGCGACAGCGGGTTGGCTGAGCTGGGCTGATGTTGCAGTGGTCTGATGTTCCATGGCTCGAATGAGCTTCCATCGGGGATGACTTGCAGTTATGATGGTTGTGTTATGATGGAGGGTGTCTCATCAGGAATAATTCCAATCGAAATCTGCACTTACATCTTGATTGCCCTTTTCCTTATCCTTATCTCCTCTCCCGCTCCGATCTTTTACACGGTTCCTTGCCCGGGTAAGTAAACCTTGCAGTAGAAAATCTGGCCTAGTAAAGAGACCCCCGGTTGATGTAGATGCACCAATGGCGCCAGACTCGTCGACAAGGTCATTCCCATCGTTTTCGTTCTGGAAATCTGGAGTTGTGGTTCTGGTGGTAGTGGCGCCGCCGCTCTGGGGTAGCGTCCGGGACTTTTGCCGCTCATGTCGTTGATTCTTATTGCCCTCGGCCAATTTCAACTCTGTCTTGACTTTGTTGGGCTCTGACTTGTTGGTGATGTCGCTGTTGCCGCTGAAGCTGCTCGTGGCAGATGGCCGTGGAGACGGCCTTGCTTTGCTCAATGGCATTCTGCGGTCTCGATGCGATGGAACATCAACCTTTCCATGCAATTAAACTCGATGCAACCGCGGGCATCCGCCGCCGAGGGATCAGATTGACCTCGACAATCGTGGGCAGGTCGGTCTGAAAACCAGCACCATCAAATCCACTCCGGATAAAAGAAGCAGAATAGGATCGCGAATAGCTTCTCGATCGTTGAAGCAGCGTTCTGTGTTTTCCTAACTGCTACCGCCGTCAGCTAGGTGTTCCTTGTTGAGTTGCGTTGTGTGGGCTGTTGGGTTGCGGCTTGAACTTGCACCAGATCATCCAGCTTTCAACAACTCGCCAGACATATGTATGAGGATATGGACGGGGACTCGGGGTTCAAAAGAAGGACTCGACGAACAGAACGGGGCCATTGTTATCATGGCATCCATCTTGATGTACAAATAGTTCTTTGTCGATCGATCCACGTACGTATGAATATGCTAAGCACACGATGCTTTCCAGGAGCCCAACGGTTGTCTCAGGTCATTGGTGCACAATCCCGTGCAGCAGATGTAATTCCCTCTTTTCTGGCTGTCTCTTGTGTCGGCTTCTTTTTTTGTTCGTGCAACAGTCCCCACGCGTGGATATCCAGGACCGATGGACACCTTCGGACCGTGCGTGGGCCTTGAGATCGTCGACTGTTGCACCTGGCAATATGGGTAGAACCGAAGATCTTCGATTCAAATCGATATGAGCAAATAATTACAGGGCCGACTCCAGCCAGCATCGAACATGTCCGGACGGCATAGCACCCAGGACCTGGCCTATATACATACTGCCTACATATGCCCCAGTCTTGCAGCGGACCGAGGAATACACAATGCCCAATGATGAGGATGACAATCGAGGTTTCAAAAGCCCCAGCATCCACGCGTGTAAGCATTGACCCCTTCCTGCCCTGCTATCTGGTACCCATCATGCCAGAGCTTTCTTTTGACGTACGGTACCTGCGGAGGCAGACATCAAATTAGCCTCGCTAGTGCGAAACATACTAAGAAAGTTATCTTGAAGTCTGGATGTGCATTAAGATCTGACTAGGTACCTGGAGACGATCATTCTAATAGAGGAGGTATACTCGAAGACCTATTATTAATTATCGAGCTTATCGTAAAGTGGTTGTAGTACGGAGCAGCTAGGGTTCATTTTCCGTCATCCGGCGGCCTTTATTTTAGTCTCAAACTCGAGAATCATGAAGCTGCGGGAGCTTGTGGGCCTCGCTCGCGGAAACCAACGTACAAAAGTGGAGGATGTAAGCCGACGTGTTTCGAAACCGCCGTTATGAGGAGCCAAACCAGGGCTAAGGCCCTGATCTATACGAAATGTCCGGATATCGATACGATCTGGCAGACCTATAAAAGTAACCTTAAAGGGGCTTATATAAAATCCTAGGTACTAATGCTAATTAT
>JABFFJ010000068.1:0-50211 GCA_013623715.1 Fusarium verrucosum
TTAATATAATATAATTAATTTTTAACTTTTTTTTATAATTACTTCTTATTTTAATCTTATAGCTATACCTCTTTAAATCCCTTTGATTTACTTTATTACTAGCTAGATTATATTAGTAGCATTATGCCCGAGATATGCAGCTATTTATATTAACAGGAGCTTGATATCATTATAATAGCCAAAGCAAAGATCCCATCTCATGGCACATAGGGTTCTGGCTTAAATACTTATGTGTCGAGTTCCCGGCGCGAAGGGTGCTGATAGCATGTAACAAGTTAAAGAATCCTAAGGCAACTGACCCCATGACTTACACAACTATTATCTATGGTATCCTTATTCTTCCTATCTTTGTAATTAGTTACCTTACCCAAATTCTGCTTTACAACATTGGGGACCTGATAGGAATTTGTTGGAGTAAGTTTCGTTCCCCTGCATTTTTACCAAATGCCCTACTAACAATATATAGAAGGCCTGACCCAACTTGCACTTTCCGAGCCACTGGAGGACGAAGAGGAAAAGGAGCTGCAAAAGCAACTGAAGCGTTTTGTTGATCCTTCGAATAGTTTACGTCCGATGAGAGTTACAAGTAAACAAAGTAAGAAGTCAGAACCAGGAGAGGAAGCTAATGATGAGTAGACCTGTTGAGAATGTAGGGAATGAGTTCATGACGCAGGCAACAGTTTCATAGGAATAATACTATTTGTTCGGATTCGAGGCCATGTGGGCTAACCCCATATGATGAGAAATGCCACCTCCGCCTACATCAGCTCAGGGGTTTCTTTCCATGTATTGAGCAACTTTCAATCGTCAGTGCAAGAACTTGCATTTCCTTTTAGTACTCACATTGGATTATAAGCATGAATGGAAGGATTATTGAGGTCCTTTCTGACATCAACAAGGAACGCGGTGACCTCTTCGCGAGTCCACCCATGGGCCCTCGTGAACGACGCCATAGTTAGGGAGTCCAAGGCCCTTGATGAGTTGTAATTATTCCAAGTTCCCAGCTCTTTGTACTTCTTGTCTCTTGGCCAGGAATTCGTAGGCCACTTGAATCGGGTGTCGACAATGTCAACAAAGCCAACTTCTTCCATGATGGCTTTGATCCTGTCAAACTCAATAGAGGTACTTCCAAGTTTGGTAAAAGCTTCATTCAGAAGAACACACCACTTGGAGAGGGTGTGATCTTTAGTGAGTGTGCCATCATCTGAGGACATGAAACCGCTGATTTCTTGAATCTCGATATGGCCGCCAGGGGTAAGACTCCTACTAAAGTTAGCAAGGATACAAAGACTGGTGGGATACGTACTTGAAAATCTTGCGGATGTAGTCCTCCCAGTTTTTAATGCTGAATACCATCATCCTGCTATGGACGTAGTCAAATGATCCGTCATAATCCCATTCTTCTTCAATGTCGTCGATGATGAACCGGACGTTCGGAGGAACACTTTCTGTGTTAGTTTATGGAATCTGGCTTTTGGGGCTGCATACAAGTTTGGTTGGATTGGAGAGAGATCAATTCCAACGACCTTTTACATCAGTAATCGCTCAAATGAAAAGGACGGGCAGCATACCTCAGCTTCTGGATGCTCATCTGCATAGTCAATGGCCCAGATTCCAGTGCCAGTACCCAAGTCAAGAACTCTGTTGGTCTTGGAGTCGGGGCCGTTTGGCGGAGCCAAGCCCAACTTGTTGTCATAGGTCAGTAGAAAAAGGTGATGTTGAAGGTCTGATCAATTAGTGACTTGCATGACAAGAAATGGCCGAGGGCCATACCTAGGCGTTCATTCTCGATTTGGTCGTTTGGAAGATGGTATTCTATGAAACCTTGTTACGAATCGGCAATATCCCAGACGTTTGATTACTCACTTCCATCCTTGTAGCGATGATATGTTCTTCCGTTCTCCTGTCGGTAGCTCAAAATTGAACTAGAAATGCTAGTTGTTGATGATGCTACGTCCTGTCAAAGATGAGCGACCTTCCTTGAAGCGAAGGGTGAGGAGGACACACGTTTCCAACTGAAGAATCGGCATCGTTGGCGAGCTGATACTGGTTAGCGGGGCCACCAAAAGGCATACAAGGTCTGTCGAACCTGTTCGTCAGGATGAAGAATGGGGTCTACATGGACTGGAGACATGTTGGCCTTGCTGTTGTCGACAATCTAAAAATGGGTGATGCTGGATAAGATGCGAAACAAAAAATTGGGCAAACCTGTCGTATTATAAGCATGAGTCCAGCTAGAATCCACACGTCGTAGGATGGAGAAATCGTATCCAGCCAAGAACTCAAAACTTAATTTGACTGGGTCTGTTAAAGTAACAACAACCAACATGCATATACATACATATACGCAGGCCCAGAACTGGCCAATGGTCCGATATTTTGCGGGACGTTCTTGGAGGCTTGAAGTTGGTTCCTTTTTCTCATCCCATCACCCGTAGAGTAAATCGTGATATGTCAATCTTATAGGTTACATGTTTCACATGCCATGTTAAGGACTAGAACGTTTCGAGAGGTTATGTAGAGAGATTATGGCTGTACTTCAACAGCGGATTTCTGTCTTTGTGTCTTCTCGCTTAATATTAACCACTATGAGCTTGGATGATGGAGGCGGCGTAGTCTTCCGAACGGCCCATCTGGTCTGGGCAAACAGCAAATATCCCCGCTCGGTTAAGCAGTCTCATTTTCTCACCTGAAAGCACAAGATTTCCAGTAAAGCGAAATGACAGAAGATGATGTGAGGAGTTTGCTTCCGCTATTGTTGCTGAATTCCTCGCTGACTATCAAGTCCTCGCCGGGATTCTATAAACCTGATACTCATCCCCGACATCAACAGGCAGAATATTAAACGTAACAAAGCCATCTGGATGCTCAGGCTCTAACCTCACAAAAGCCTGTGCCGCATGCTGTTGCCTCGTACTAACCCAATATGCCCCGGCAGGAAACTTGACCGTTTTCTTCTTCAACTCAGTATTCACCGTCGTAAGCGCAATACCCTCGTATTTTTTCGGTGCAAGCGTAGCGGAAGTGATGTTGTAGGCTTCGACTTCCCCCTCAAAGTCAACGGCCAGCTCATCGACTGTGACTCCTGCGGCGCGGAGACGAAGGGCGGCGTTAGCCCAGGCGCGGCTGAAGATGTAGGCTTCTGGACGAGCACGAGTGAGGTTATTCACGGGAGGAGTATTATTACCGAAAAGAACAGGAACTTCAGTTATGTTTCCTGTTTCGGCATCGATATATGGCCATGTCGTTTTGGTCCAACGCGGCTGTTCTCTAACGATAATCTCTTGATGATTGGAAATGAAGTCCGCTCTAGCCTTCTCGACGGTCTCGTACACCAGATCCGCGTTATCGGCTGCAATTTTCAAGACCGTTTCAGCAGAAGTCAAACCAGCAGCAGTTCTGCGCTGGAAATGTCCATTTCCAATACCAATACCTCTCGTCTCGGAGAGGAAAGCTAGACCTTGACCGAGAAAGACGGTGACTTCACCACGAGTGTCGGTCACAAAGTCTTGAAGTTTGATAGTGTCGTTTTCCTGGAATGCGACGACGTAACCACTTGTTGTAAAGTTCTTTTTGCGCAGAGCACTGGAGACCTCCGGGACAAAGAGAGATTCGGCCATGGAGCGAATATCCGCGTGAACATTGGGATTCTTGAACGCTGAGAATTGGCCGTCCTGTAGTGGAATGTATGTCTTGTTGTCATGTGTCAACTCCCGTCGAGCCCCATACTCATGACAATCCAGATGAACATGTGCATTGAACTTCAGGTTCAACTGCTTAACATCAATAGTCTGCTGAGACACCATTTTTATATGGTCCCTGTTGGGGTCGAAGCTTGTTGCGAGGAAACGCTGGAAATACGCTGATCCATCGGGATTATACCGCGGAAGAACCATTATATCCAGTTTCTCGAGGATTGACAGAGCCCATTCTGGCTCAGCGTCCATTTTCCCAAGGAGAGCTAGAAGAGCTTCTTCCCCTGCTGGTTCATTCCCGTGAACACCGCCCTGCAACCATACGCGAACTTTGTTGGTAGTGTTACCCACTGGTGAAGTCTGTAATAGGGACTTTGATGTTGACAGCACAACATACGGGATCGACCGTCCCTCTTCAGAAGTAAAGACGGGATTGTGATATGTCATCCAGTCATTTCGAGATGCTAATGTCCATAGGAACTGCTCCAGCTTCTGCTGAGAATTGGGGGCCGAAGTTCCATTGGCGAAACCAGGCGCGACATCGTCTGGGTTGATAAAAGCGGGTGAGTAGAGCTTTTGATCAACGTCGGGGAAGTTGACAGCGACGTGGGCCGGGTCCGATTGGAAGGGAACTTGATTCCCAGCATAAGACAGCGCCGAAGCGCCGGAGAGGAAGGCTGCAGTAATGATGAGATGCATTGTTACCGGCTGCATAGAGTTTTAGAAAGACGATGCAGGACCCTTTATATGGTAGCCCAAGATCTCCGAGACAAGTGCCGATGACGAATGAGCTTCCTATCTAGATGTTAGTACCTGAGGGGTATTTTAGAATAGGATAAGAGGGCTTTAAACCCCGCGACTTAGTGCCCTGCCAAGGATAAAGAGTCATCAATGTTATCACTTGGCGCGCTCCGATACGGACAATGCTGGGGATTGCAGTGATTGCTCCGAAACTATTGCGATGTTGCTTTTGGGCAATGATTGACAATGCAATCGGCTAATGGGTTATTGGGTGTAATACTCGAATTACATATAGTCTTTTTGCAGTTTGCCAAAGCTATTGTTATAGGTAATTAAGCTTAATATTAAGCTCAAGACGTTGTGGAGTGGGGCGCTAGATAACACTAGAATTACCTGCTCAACTCTCAATTAGATAAAGACAAATATAAGAAAACTCTACCATTGCAGGTACATTTCACCAGTTACTTCTTCTGCTTCTTCTTCTTCTTTTCTCTCGTTAAAGTGGAAGATTTCCTCAGCACCTCAGTTTTTATTGGAGCTATGGTAATGGGAGATTTCCCAGACTCATCCAACACTTCCTTTCAAAAGCGATTAAGCATACATCGCCTGCAAGCCATGATATAACACTGGCTACATTCGTAGATAAAATGCGGAAGAATGTCGCGGCATTCCTCACATCGGTGACGACCAGAGCGCAATTCCCAACTGGGGTGAGTGCATTCATGATTCTCTATCAGATTGACCCTATGCCGCTCAACAAGAGCCTGTCGTGCCCCAGCGTTCATGCGGCCCGCGTTGTCAGCGCGATTTGCGAGCACGTTTGCTCGTCTTACCAGACGCTCTTCTTGCCATTGTGGGCAACGACAGTCCTTCCAGCGCACGCCACAAAGATAGCAGAATTGGGCCCTGCATTTACAGGCTTGCCTTTGTATCAGTAGTATTCAACGAGGCGCGAAAGTACCAGAAACTCACTCATGTGATAACAGCCAATATCCAATTCAACGATTGTATGGCATGCGTAGCACTGTTGCCAACCGTTCTCATCCGCAAGCTGCAGCAACTGTTGTGCTGCAGTGTCACTAGGACAGACACCAGTGTGATACCGCCCTTTACAATGGATGCAAGTCCTTTGACTGCACTTGGGGCATGTTGCCACTTCTCCCGCGATGAAGGCAGGCGGCACAAAGGTTGAACAAGTTGGTATGCTGCAATAGGTGCGGTTTGGAGTGTCAAGCTCCATCCTTTTGGCCTCGAACTGCCCAACAAGTTTCGCTGGAAACCATCGACCTTGCTTGACGTGAATGTGCTGTCCACAGCATCGTGGAGGGAATAGAGTCTCATCCTGGAGAGATGAGGTAACGAGGCCAACAAGGCATCCACGGCAGTATTCGTGCGAGCATGGCAGGAGAAAAAGAGCAAGAGGCGGAAAGCGGTCGCCACAGGCGATGCATTCTTTCTCTTGAGGCGGCTTGCGCGATGCTGCCCAACCTGACGACTCGGCCTGGCCAAGCATTTCGTTATCCAGAACTCCAATGTTCATTGACTCCAACATGTCGAGCAAATCATCTTCCACGCCAAACAACGAGCTTTCTAACTTCTCATCTTTACTAACAGCCGGTCCTGCGTTTGCATTGTCGTTCGTAGAGAGCCTGAGAGCATATTCATGGTCTCTGGAAGCTTGCTCCTCTGCTAGCTGGGCTTCTCGAATAATAGATGCATCCGCGTCAACAGCCCTCGCGATACTCGCAACCAAGATCCGATCGGATATTCGTGCTGCCATGGAATTGATCTCATGGCGACAGGCTTCTAGGGCCAGATCTGAGTCTGTGAGTTCGCCTTCACGCTGCTTGCCTTTGCTAGACTGCTCCCATAGATATAGGTCATGGAGCTGGAGCTGGAGGGCTACCCTCATAGATTCGTTGTCCATGGTGAAATGATCTTGCTTCTCTGGAATTGGATAAAATGACAAAGTAGTCCTGGGAGGGTTGGTGGGCTTTCGACATTGTGTGACGGTGGAAAATGGAGGTAACATGAATCTGGTGGGCCTCCCAGATTACACCCCTACCACCACGAGTCTGACCATTAAGAAGAAGGAAGGTTCAGCCACAAAGCCCAACTGAAACAAGTGAAGCGTCATCAGGTACATATAAATTGTCATATGTGCTAACAGCTACTGCAGTCAACGTCTAGAAGCTTGTTTCCCAACAAATCTTGGCCTACCAAAGGACATGACAGATGCCCGTTAACGCTCCTATTTGAGAGTTTCTCTTCCATCCTCTTATGTACGTAAGCCTATTAGTGTATTGTCTTGAAAGGAATGAAGCAAATGGGATGAGTCATTAAATTGATGAATAAATAGATCACATGCTTGTTAGGTAGTTGTTGAGAGAGTATTTGGTTATCAGGGCATTGTTCATGATGCCTAAAGTGTATCTTGATATAGCGCTTTTTGCAGTGTTGCCTTGATCAATATGCGATTAATGGGCATACTTTAAACAAATAATAGATCACATGCGAACGACACCAAGAAGAGACAATAGCGAGTATATCGCTGGGCAAAAGACAAGATAAAAAGGAATGTCATCATAGAAGTATATACAAGCTCATAATGTATAAGTGTCTCATAAGTTTTCGTTATGTAGACAATGCTTCAGCGAAGCTCCGCCACCCAGTCCTGGCTGACAATCGTAAAAGAATCAGTAGCCGGCTTGGCAGTAGTCTTCTTGCAACCCTTCTTCAACGGTTCCTTCTCAAAACGGGCCTTGATCCAAGGCATAAAATCAGACTGAGAAGCTTGCAGGGCAACACCATGGTCGAGCTTGGGGTACAGTCTGTACTCGGCTGTCGAGTCAGGGTATTTCTTGCAAGTTGCGTCAAAGTCTTCCTCGGCGTTCTTGGCGTAGGTCAAGATATCCGCTTCGCCTTGGACAACAAGCATAGGTGCAGCAAGTGGATGAGCACCAGCGCCGTTGTAGCGCTTCTGCCAGTCGACAAAGTCGGGATGTTGAATCCAGCTGGTGTTCTTGTACAGCTGCTTCACAGTCAAGGGACCATAGAGAGATCCACCCGTGCTGATACATCCCTGGTCCGCAAGAGCCATGCGATCGAGAACGATGTCGGTAACGTAGTCCTTGACCTTGATCGATGGGTAAAGACGAGAGACAGACTGTAGGACGAAAATGGAGACAACATCACCAGCGGGACCATCCTTTGCCCGACGGAAAGATTCAGGGATGAGTTTGATGGGTTGGAGAGCTGGGGCGACAGCGACAGCACCGAGGAACCCACCAGTCGCTTTACCAGATTTTGCCTCTCGCTCGGCGGTTCGCCATGCAGTCAGTCCTCCTTCACTGTGGCCAACGACGACCCATTCTTTGGTGATGCGCTTTCCAAGCACCTTACGCACAGCCTTCAGTCCATTGCTGACGTCTGCGGCGTGAAGAGCACCAGCCTCGTACATAAAGCCCTGGGGGATATCACTGCCCTGGCCTGCGTAATCGGGGGCAACAACAACATAACCCTGCTGCGCAAGAGCAAAGGCCCCCATCCAGTCATAGTAGAGAGCCCGGTGGTTTGATGGCGCACATTGACGTGTTATACCAGCAGTTCCGTGAGTCCAGACAACCGTACGGAATGGCTTATTCGATCCAAGTGGGTTGGAGTAAGGAGTCAGGACAAAACCCGTGGCAGGAAGAGGTTTCCCATTGATGTCTTCGGACATATAAAAAAGCCGTGCCAAAGATAATCCACCGGGAAGGGTCCACCGCTTGGAACCTTGGTCAGAGGGAACAACCTCCCACTTGACAAGATCGCCAACAGAGTAGTCGGAGAGGTTGGCTGGGTTGGAGTAAAAGTCATCTGTTGAAACGTTCTGGTTCACCCAGCGGCTGGTCTCACTGGCGAGAGCCTGGCGATAGCTGAGCTGACAAGTGACATCGCAGCTGTTAGGCTGTCGAATGGCAGCAGCCGCAGCGAGGGTGCTGGAGATAAGAAGGTTCGTCACGAGCTTGGGCAACATGACGAAGTAAGGCTAGTGGATTCAATTAAAGATGTTAATGTGTTAACCTTTGAGCTTAAGTTTATTTCGAAGCGAAGAACCTTATCTCCTTATATATGCCTTACACTATGTCTGATGTTTATGAGTATCTGCCCCTTTGTAATCTAATTGCCGGTACCCTTCCCCGCCGTAGTACCCTCGGGTTAATACTAGCGTTTAGTAATTTGGAATAGTGCGACCTACTGAGGCAGGTGATGTCCGTATAGTGCCCTTGGTAGATAAATGCAAGGCTTTGACACGCTTCATCGTAACGCCAGTCCCACTTAGTTCCTGATCAGTGGTTGATTCGGATCGGTCATTACTCGAGTGCGGACTAATTTTGATCAAAAACTCCGTGAATGCTGCTCTCCCCCATTATTTCGGTACTACTCGATGCTTGATCCCAGTTGTCTCTATGTCATACCCGAGGTCAGAGAGAGGGGTTCGCGAGGATCAACCCAGGGTTGTGCAGATCACTCTGGGGTTAAGCGTAACATTAACAAAGTTTGCTAGAACAGATCCGGCAGTTACATGCGCCTCGATCTAAAACTACCATAGCTTCAACGGGCCGTAACTTGGAGGCATTCTACACGAAACTAATATGCTAGTACGCGACAGGAGGAAATGAGGCGGAGAATTCATGACGTTGAATTTCGCCGAATTATTATGTAAGATTGCCTGGCTGTTAGCCTGAGAATCAACTGAGTCAGGAGATATCACTATACTTGAGGAAAACTCGACTACAAGCTGCGAACCAATCCCTTGAGCAACAGTTATTCCCGTTGATGCTATCCTTATTTAGGTTGGACAGTACCCATAAAATGGTATCCCCTGAGATCTAAACGGATGATTAATAAGCCGCGATGAATTGAGAATTGACCCATTCTTAATTTTGAGCCAATATAATGTGACCTTTGAACCAAATAGCTCAACCAACCGCTTGATCTTGAACACCCATCACCTGTCCCCTATCCAGACTTCGCCATGTCCGCCCCCTCTGACAAGATCGTTTTCTACGACATAGCCTCTCGTCCACCGGTAGAGAAGACCTGCTTCTCTCCAAACCCCTGGAAGAGCCGTTACGCGCTCAACTTCAAAGGTGTCACATACTCTACATCATGGACAGCCCTACCGGATATCCCCAAAGTCCGCACCAGCCTCAAGGTACCAGCATGTCGAAAATTCGCTGATGGTAAAGATTATTTCACTCTACCCATGATTCACGACCTTGCCACTGGCTCTCTGGTAGGCGATTCTTT
This sequence comes from Fusarium verrucosum, assembly GCA_013623715.1. Classification (NCBI taxonomy): domain Eukaryota; kingdom Fungi; phylum Ascomycota; class Sordariomycetes; order Hypocreales; family Nectriaceae; genus Fusarium; species Fusarium verrucosum. The sequence goes on from JABFFJ010000068.1 coordinate 9,732, forward strand.
CGACATCGCGCTATACCTACACAAAACATACCCGAGCTCTGGTGGGGGCGATCTTTTCCCCCCTCAATCGCTTGAGTACGACTTCAAGCATCCTCACAATTTCATGGTTCCCCTTTCGGACACTAGCGAAAACGAATTTCCAGACTACACCAAATTCAACAGACACGTTGACGCGGCGTTTACTGCACATGTAGCGCTGGGGGTTGTAGGAATGCCCTTGGATCCAGCCTCGGAGGAGGAGAGCAAGGCTGAGTTTGTTCGACGTGCGGGGGTGAAACAGTGGGACGACTTTGCGCTAGTTGGAGAGGCGCGAGAGAAGACGCTGGTGTCTTTGCGAGAAACATTAGGGGATTTGGCAAAATTGTTTGAGAAGGATACAACTGGACCGTTTTTACTGGGAAACAAGGTTAGCTATGCTGATATGATTGTGGGTGCGTGGTTGAGGATGATGAGTGGATGTCTGCCAGAGGATGAATGGGCTCAGGTGAGCAGTTGGCATGATGGCATCTTTGGCCGACTGCACAACGCTCTGAATGTCTATGCCGAGGTTAAGTAGAGGCCAATTTAAGATGAGATGTTTAAAAAAGATAAGCTCTCCTCGGCTTTACTCTTCATATACTGGCTTACAAAATTCCACTGAACATCAAGAATCGTGAACCATTGTGGCCAACACGTGATAGTACAACCCAACACATTCTCTATACCCACGATTATATCATTTCTAACATTCCATCCTTATGAGGAAAGATTTGAGTGCCCAAAACAGCTGACTCAAATCAGGCGGTCGGGTCTCAACTTCTGCCGAACATGAGAAAACATGATAGGTACCAGGAGGTTGAACGCGAGGATCAGTAAAAATTCATTATCATGCGCTGGTCATCAATCATCGAATATTCTGTCATTCTGGGACATATAATTCTTCGAACTTTAGTACAAGACCCTAGAGACGATCAATGGTCAGCAATATGACTCGGATATGCAAATATCTTCTCAAGATCGTCCGAAAGCATCAGCCGTCGGTCGCCAACACCATGAGCTAATGCCAATCCATGAGGTGGTCTGACCACAAGAAAATACTGTGGATCGAGATTACAATCGTCAGTTTGAAATGTCAGCCAAGATTCGTGGTGGGTGGGAGCTGAATCAGGGGTAATGCTGGTAAAAAAGGTAATCATTTGCCAAGATTCATCATAGTCTTAGCTAGAGCATCCACTGCTGATTATTCACTGCTGATTATTCACTCATCTTGCGCCGCCACTGCCCGTCTTGAAGAAGGAAAGGTTCATCCTTGATGTTGAGGTTATGTAGAACTAGCCAGCCAATAATCATGCTGCCACTTGTTAACCGGCCCTAAGGATGTTTCACGGTCCGTGGGGACGGCCCGTAGTTGATGGACTGAATCGTTCCGGCGATCCGGGAGATTCTCAGCTCCAGCTGTAGCTATAGCTCTAGATACAGACTGGTCTTCTTCAGCTCGGTCTCAAAAACCTTGGTTGAATGGCTCGGCATGAGGCGCAAGTAGAAACATACGGTTCATCCTGCTACGGAGCACTGTATGCTTCATCTGACTCCGAGACGACCAACCTCTCAGGGAAAAGCACCAAGCTTCACTGACGACCTGGAATTCTTTCCTGCATATGATGTGGCCGTAATGTTGTATTCGCATCGTATCCAAGATTGCGTCAGCCCATAACCTTGCATTGGCATGACGCGGATTTCGGAAGCTACCCTTTCTTATCCTCCCGGTTGTTAGTCCTTAGTATGGGTCTTCTCCACGCCACAATGCCCCATCATGCAATCACATCGAATATCGTATCTTCACCCGTTGATCAACGTCAGCCCAGGACCTTCCGCTAGCCAATATGGCTCAAGGCATTGATGGTATGGAGAAGCTATTGTTTGTTTGCACGTGCATAACCGGTGAGGCCTGGCATTGACCAGTTTACTGATCGCACAATGATACCGAGTAGAGACGATTAGACGACTGTTGTAAAGTCTCATCTAAATTGCCAAACCAGCATATATATCGTCTATGTACCCATTCTGTATTATATCTGCATGTTCTCTTGCGTTTACCCCTATTCATTTTGCTTCCCCTGAGCCATTTAACAAGAAATATTCCTTGACCCCGTTCAAAGCCCTCAATCACATTACATTTGGCATATTGCTTTGCCTCTTCTACGAGATATCTGTTCAAAATGGCTGATACAACTATTCCCCACTCCAACGGACACCTGGAAACAGAGCTCCGTGTCGACGAAAAGAAGATTGAAACTTCAGTCGTAGCCTTGAGTACTTCCGAGTCATCAGCTTCAAGCTCGACAGCCTCTGACAACGGCGCTACCACTGACGAGAAGGATGTATCCATTGCTCTGAACGCCGCGAATATCGATGCTGTTCCCTCATTGATTGAAGACATCAACTCTCTGAGTAGTGATCTCAACAAAGATGACCCCACAGCGAGACTCAAGTTGATGGCAAAGGCTAGAAGTCTTTGGCAGTCTCTTGAAACTCCAAGAGAAACCATGCTACGCCACACTTGGGCCGAGGTATGTCTGACTTGATTGATACCCATCACATATCTAACAATGCTCCTAAAAAGCCTTCTCTTCACTGTGCCTTGACTGCCGGTACAGTTAAAGATGTCTGGACATATGTCGCCAAGATCGAAGGGCCCTTCAAGGTTGCCGATGTCGCGAAGGAAAAGGACATAGAGCCTGCTCTGCTGGGTAAGGCAGTTCCTCGATGGCGACACTGTCTCACTCGCTAATTATTATCCCTAGCTCGCCTTCTACGACATGTCTCCTCCATGGGCTATATCACCGAAGTCGATCAGGATATATACCAGGCCACAAACTTCATCAAGTCTATGGCCTTCCCGTTCATCAACGCGGGGTACCCTTGCATGTAAGAAACCTTCACAATGATATGCACGTTGTGCTAACGCCGTCCATCATAGTTCGGGAGCTTTCCTCAATGCCCTCGGCCTATTCCACGAATGGGCTGATGCGAACTCATGGAAGGATCCCACCGATATCAGCAACTCTCCTCTGCAGCTTGGATACAGAACAGAGAAGACCTTCTTTGAGCATTTACACACCAACCCGCCCTATGGCCAGCTGTTCCATCTTCATATGGGTGGCTACCGTCAAGGACGGCCATCATGGATGGATGCCGGTTTCTTCCCCGTTCAAGACAGGCTTATCAACGGACTTGAGCAAGGCGATGATTCTACTCTCCTCATCGATATCGGTGGCTCCTTTGGCCATGACATTGGAGAATTCTGCCGCAAGTTTCCTGATGCACCAGGTCGTCTCATCCTTCAGGATCTTCCTGTCGTGATTGACCAGATCACATCACTCGATAGCAAGATTGAGAGAATGAAGTACGACTTCCTCACTGAACAGCCTATCAAAGGTATACACTACCGCCAAGTTCATCATCGCTCATACTGACTCGAGCCATAGGTGCCCGCGCATACTACATGCATTCCGTTCTTCATGACTGGTCAGATGAGACCTGCCTCAAGATACTGGGACAGATAAAGGCTGCTATGAAGCCTGGATATAGCAAGCTGTTAATCAATGAGAATGTTATCCCCAACACTGGTGCTCAATGGGAAGCAACGGCGTTGGATATTCTGATGCTCACCCTTCTGGCCTCGCGAGAACGTACCCGGGAAAACTGGGAGAAGCTTCTGGGCCAGGCTGGACTGAAGATTTGTGGTATCTGGACTGTCGCCAACGGGGTCGAGAGTTTGATTGAGTGCGAGCTGGCTTGAGTCAGTGGAGCGTACAGGGTGAGTATGTGATGATCATACAGAAGCCATAGAGACAAGTCTACACTGAATTGAACATAAAGATTGAAAAGATAAACCAGTTGTCTGATTTTGAGTGGAAAGAGTTTTCTGTCAAACTATTTGCAGATATCGAGGAAGATTGAAGAAGATTGCATGTTCAGCTATTCCTCATATTGGTTTTGAGTTTTCCTTATCAATTTGAACATTGATCAAGATAAGACTGCTAAGAAGGGATAAAAGTCTCTATATATCAAATTACCCGTGATGTCTCAGCCGTTGGCTCTACCAGGAGCATCATTTTGGAAGTGCTTCATCATAGTCCTGTTACTCAATCTCTCAGTCTTGAGTCTCATCTTCCTTTCTGCTCTCCTGACTGTGTCCAATTCCTTCTTACGCTGCAAGAGGAAGCTTCGCTGTTCTGAAGATGGCATGTGTATCAAGCTCTGCTGGTCCTTGACGCTTAGTCTCGCTAGCTGAGATGCGAGAGCTGCATCCTTTCTATCCCTTGTTGTGAGTGCATCAGATGGATCACCGCCCGGAAGCATAGCTTGATCATCATTGCCCTCTCTTTGGGGAGATGCTCGACGGGGTTTGGGTACCGGGGCGTCACGATGAGATAGAATCTTTCCGGATGATAGCCGGAGAGTCTCATCGTCGACAGAAACAGCGTTCTTCGCACCATGGGCCTTCAATCCCTCAAGATCGTAGAACTCCAGCATCTCGTCTGACATGTCAAATCGACAGTGGCTTTTGTCTCTCATATGTTGCTGGATTCCCTCCACCGATCGTCTTCGTGATCCGCAACAGATACACTCACGATATGTAAATACGACAAAGTGAAGATACCATATCAGCGTCTCCAGGTCTACACTTAGATGGTCTTGAAATGGAACCCGTAGACCGTGTGCGTGTTCCATGTGATGGAGGTTGTCGTCGAAGCTTTGCTCGTTGTGAGAACAGATAATGCAGCTTTTGGGATCGAACTCCGGGGCTTCACCTGGTAATATATCATCTTCGGTATCGGGCTCGCTACTTGAAGCTTCTTCTTTTGTGTCGTTATTGTCAGTCGGAAATGTGTTGCTATCGTCAGGTGTTTGCTCAATCAAGCCTGATTCAACCGCGCGGTTTCTCAAGGCTTGTACACTGAGGAATGTTAATATTGAAATTTTTGTTTGACTGGGTATGTTTGCACTTACTGAGACTCGCTCTTGGCATGTACGCGGTGTTCCAGACTGTTGTCGAAGGAAATGTTGCAAAGCGAACAGGTTGGTTTCGTTAACGTCATTTTTGCAGATTTCAGGTTTTGAGGTATGATGATGATCAAACAGAAATATTCAAATGGCGAGCTTCTGGAAACCAAAGAGGGAAGATGTGCTGCATTATATACCTATCTACGTTTTAGACTTTTGTTGCGCAAAATGTAAAAAAGATGCTGATAGTTGCGTGACTCACTGCCGAGTGGGGGTAGTCTCAAGGTTTAAGTTGTTGGATAAATAATCCTGGTCATGATCTTCGATCAGCAATATTATCTAAACAGTCAGGTATTTCGCATCGATAAGCTGCTGATAGTCAGATAATGATATCAGCGTACATATTACTTGAAGGCCATTTCCAAGCTGATTTGTTGATCTCACGAGGTGATCGTGTTGTTTAAGAATAATATCATTATCGTTTTAAGTTTCCCTCTTCAATCTAAAGACCCATCCTGCCATCATGGCAACATTCAAAAGGAAACTCTATGTAAAATACCATCATCATATAAAGGTTTTTCAAACAAACCCTAACCAAACAAGCGCCTCTCACGCCTTCTTCTTCTTTCCAAAACTCCACTTCTTAACTCTGAAAACATAATAGGATGCGACGGCAATAAAGATATTAAAGGCAATGTAAGCCCAAACAAGGCCAAAGTTTCGCCATCTCTCACTGTAGTAGATGTTGCTTCCGGCCATAAACTGGTCAGCATTGGTAAGTGAGCAGTACCGACACTGAGATGTAGCGTCAGGGTTCTGTAACTGTCCAGGCGCCGCACGTAGGTAGTCGGCCATGTATTCGCCACAAGTCTGGTTGGATGGGGGGTTGAAGATGGACGTCTCGTCGCTGGAACATTCGATAGCTCGGCCAGCCAACTCAGTAGACACAATACCAGCAACCCAGTACGTGAAGGGACTGACGCGGTACATGAACATCCAAAAGCCTGGGAGGGCATCAGGAGGCTGAAGAACACCGCAGAATGTCAAGCTCATGATGACCAACAGAGTGACGACTGCGGATGCTGTAAGCGCATCGGGGAACGCCGCAATTGTCATCTGCGCAAAAGAGCTGGCGTAGAGCATGAGCTGGATCATGAACAGAAGAACTAGTCCCTGACGTGCTGAGCTCTGAACGCCCACGACGGGATAGTAGAAGCAGGCAAACATGAGAATACCAGTGAGGATTTGGTACGGCACTTCAATGACAACGTTGGCGATCATGAAAGCCTTCCAAGAGTAGGCTTTGCTGGGTCGTTCTCGAACTTCGTACAGGTCTCGCTGGGTGATGAAATGGGGGTGAATCTGGATGAGTTAGCATATTGAAATACCAGTAGGTGAGTAGGACTAACCTGCTGAACCAGAGTAGAGAAAACGGTGATGATCATGAAGACAGAGAACACAATGTTCTGCATCCCCGCAAAGGTAGAATCAGCCTTGAAGAAGGAGAAACCAACAAATAGACCAGCGACAGTACCAAGGATGAGCTTCGACATGATGTACGCAGGCATCCTCCAGTACTGTTGGAAAACTCGGATAGTGACCTCTCGAAGCTGCGTGCTAAAGGGCATGGCAAACTCAGTGTGACTAGTACCATCGTCCTCGGGATTCTTAGACGACATTGTAGAATGGATCCTCTCAACCTCAGCTTCGACTTCAACTCGCTCTTGACTATCCTTCCACACGGTATGCCAATCTTCTCCCTTGGAGCTCGTGGCGTTGTTGACGATTTCAAGCATCCATTCAGCTGGGTTCTCGTCATCGCCACAAGCCTTGGCTCCATGACTCTCAAAGTAATTGAGAAGAGTGCGCGAGTTCTCGCCGATGTCGCCAAAGTACACCGTCTTGCCACCTCTGGCGAGGAACAAAAGTCGATCAAACTCTTGGAAGAGGATAGCACTTGGCTGATGGACTGTGCAAAGAACAGCCTGTCCCGCATCTGCCAGCTTGCGAAGGAACGCAACAATAGCCCAAGAGCTCTGGGAGTCCAATCCGCTGGTCGGTTCATCGAGGAAGAGAAGCAGCTTAGGCTTGGCCGCCAGTTCAACGCCTATTGTGAGAAGCTTGCGCTGTTCAACGTTGAGACCTTCTCCAGGGACGCCTACGACGGCGCTGGCAAAGTCTCGCATGTTGAGCATGTCGATGACCTTCTCAACCCAGGCGTGCTTCTCTTCCTTGCTGACGGATGCTGGCTGACGAAGCATGGCGCTGAAGCGGAGACTCTCGCGAACAGTGGCTGTTTCGAGGTGAAGATCTGAGTTATGTTAGTGCTGTTTCTTTGTAGGGGTGAGATGTGCGACTGACCTTGTTGCTGGACGTAACCTGTCTTTCTTTGGAAGCTTGCATCGAGAGGTCTGCCGTTGACAAACATGTCTCCAGTGATGACGCCCATTGTAGTCCTCTGAGCCAGAACATCAAGAAGAGTTGTTTTACCGGCACCACTGACACCCATCAAGGCGGTGAGTGTACCGGGCTTGACCCAACCAGTGACATGGTCCAGAAGTCGCCTTGGTTCACCCTTGATCTCAATGTCATAGACCACATCCCTCCATGTAAAGACATCCGTCTGAGGCTCGAGCCCAGCAGTAGCATCCGTGCCTTCGCTTGTCTTCTCAGGCACAGCAAGCTGCTCGTTGGCCACGCTCCTACCAACACCAGTCTGCAAATGAGCAGGAACTTGACCACGCTGGAAGACGAGAACCTCAGCCTTGCTAGCAGTCTTGGAGTTGAGCTCAGTGGCTACAAAGTAAATGACCATAAAGAAGATAAGGAACCCGATGAGGATGCCAAAGTTGCGCCAAACGTGGGAGTAGTAGTATCGGTAGTTTGTCTCGATAAAGGCGTCACCGCTGACTGATCGTTGACCTGCTACGGCTCCAACAGCGGAGCAGATCCAAGAGTCGCCAATGAGTTGGGGGTAGGCTGGGACGATGGCTGAGCAGACAAATTCGCGACCGTGGAACTCGTTTGCGACGAGGATCTCAAATGCGTAGAAGATAGGGTTGATCCACCTGATCCAACCAAACCAATCGACCATTTGTGGCACGCGAATCATAAAGCCAGTGTAGATAACGAGAGCCAGGACCATAACACCAGCGAGTGTCATGGCTTGGGAAACAGTCCTAGTCACAGCAGCCATGGTTCTGAAGATGGCAGCCATCACAAATGTCGAGATGTAAGTGATGAGAAAGAACAGGAAGAAACTACCAGCCTCGCGACGAAGACCAGCGAGGAAATAGAGAATGATGTTGAAGACAGTCGCCGAGAGGAACTTGATGGGTATATCAGCCACTATACCAGAAATGGCCTCAGCGGCAGGGTGATAGAATGCGTAGGAGGCGTGCTTCTCGACAATGGGACGTTGTGAATAGAGGTTGTTGATCTCGGAGATGGCGGCGAGGGCATTCATGAGAATACCCATGAAGAGGGCAGAGCCCTTGGAGTAGAAGCTAGCTGTTGCATCACCTGTGCCGTAGTATACGGATCCGATGATGAGGGCCAATATGACATTGGTGGTGAGGTTGGTGGCGGTTGCTGCTAAGTCGTTCCAGATTCGTTGGTAGGCGCGTTTTGTTGTTAGGCGGATCTGTGTTGCGAGGGTGATGATGTATGGGGACTTGGGTCGAACATGCTTCGCTTGGCTGTACAGATTATTAGTATGCATTTATTACGTCGCCATGAAGGTACTTACACGAGGTTCTTGCGCGCTCGCAGAGGAGCAAGTGCTTCCGACCGATCATCGACGGGATACTCAGCCTGGTACAGCTCAATCTCCTGCTGAAGCGCATTATACTCAGGCGAGTTATGCCAGTACAGTTCAAACTCCTCCGCAGTACGAGGAACCTGGTTCTCCATGCCTGGCTGAGCCTTGCGCTCTTGGGGATTAGTGACTGACGTCAAAAAGTCGCCGACTGTCTGGCGTGCAGGAGATTGCCAGCCCATTCTCTCAAAGTACTCCTTGGCCTTGCCCGCTGGGCCGAAATAAATCTGTCGGCCTTCGTAGAGCACCACGGCTTTGTCGAAGAGGTCGTAGATGGCTTGACTGGCTTGGTAAATAGCTAGGGTGTTGGCAGAGCCTGTGTAGTCGGAGGCGAGTCGAATCGCTTGCGCAAACTTCAGAGCGGTTGCCGAGTCCAAACCTCGCGTGCTATAATCATTAGTGCCCGCTCTATATCTCGTTGAACACTGCTATTACTGACCTGTTGTCCCATGCTGCCACGGGCGATTGCGCCAGCATCATCTCAGCAATACTAACACGCTTTCGCTCTCCACCCGAAACACCACGGATATAGTCATTTCCAACCTTGGTGTTGTACGTGTGACTCAAACCGCAAACAGCCATGACAATTTTTGTCGCATTTCTGCATGCTTCCTCGCGAGTCGTGCCGATGAGGAGATGTTCAGTCTTGCCTGGAATACGGCATGCAGCTGCAAACTCGAGAGTCTGACCAACGGTGAGGTGGGGGAAGTGTTTGTCGACCTCTTGGTTGTACACGGTCTCGCCCTTGAACTCCTTCATCATGTCTTTTTGAGAGATGCCGTTGTAGTGAATGGTGGATGCTTCGCCAACATCAAGACCCTCGAGCTCTCCGGTCATGGTCTTGAGCAGCGTGGAGCATCCAGAGCCAGGTCGGCCGAGCACAATTAGTGTCTCACCACCTCGAAGAAGACCATCAAAGCGATGGAGAATCTTCTTTGGCTCCTTCTTTCCAGCTCTCAAGTGCTCTCCAATGCGAAGTGGTGCCTGTACAACGTCTGCGAGTGTTTGTTGCAGTTGCAGTGCGGCTCCCGTGCCAAAGACGCTCAGGTTTTTGAAGGCAACACCAGCGCTCTTGGGACCGACTCCCGCGTCATGCATCGCCTTCATAAAAGCTGGTAGCCATTTTGAAAGATCGAAGGCTTTGTCTGTCGGGTCTAATGCCGGGTCGTCTTCGCCAAAATCGGGGATTCTGGAGGGGAGCGTGGCTAAGCTTTGTCTGCGATGCGCCGAGATGCCTGTAGCGATTCTTTGGAGCTCTTCTCGATCTTGTTCATCCATCATCATGGTGTTGCTCCGTGTGAGGGGCGATGGATTGCGACATGTGCTGTCCTCGCTCTCAATTGATTGCGCCATCTCGATTGAGTCTCGTACGCTCTCTGTTGACAAGCGAGGTGCCATGGTGGTGTTGTGAGGGTGTTGTGGAGGTGTTATTATGTTACTGGATAAACACAACTGGAATGTAAAGGTGCAATTTAAGATTAAAGATTAAAATAAACAATCAGTAGTTATGCTGTGTTTGGAATGCTGACTCCCTTCTCTATACGGAAACGGCTTGCCTTTAAACTGATCAACAGCAACACCAAACCTCCAGCTGCCGGGCCTTGAGGACCCCGACAATGCTGCGATTAGCACAGTTCATTGTCGGGGCTTCGGCAATATCCTATCTGCGTCTGACATGCATTCAGCCACCAAAGTATTTAATCATTCAGACCATTGAAGTCGGACTTCGCTTACTCCCCGCTAGCCCGACAGCCGCAGCGTTGTTGTCGCTGACCATTGAGGCTGACAACGCATGCATGAGATAACGGGGTTTAGCTGCCACGGGATGAATTAGGTTTTGATCTGACGCCAGGGTCGGGAAGTTCAAAGAACCCTTCCCTGTGCGGACTTGTGCGGACTTGTCCGCGGGAGCCGGGCGCTCCATTGCCCGATGGACCGCTGACTCACTCACTATGTCTCATTTTTAGTCATTTTAGTCACAGCTTGTTCGTGACGTCATGAAAATTTGTAAAAAGAATTTTCGTAATTTACAGTGCTTATATGACACAGCGTTGATAAGCTTATTCAATATTCGGCTGAGCGTTGCGCGTTGAGCAGTAATCATTCACTTCAATTGAGCCTCCGGTTATTCCACATTGCAATGTTCTCCCTCCTGACCTTTGTGGGTACTTGTTGAATCAATCTGATAGTTGATAAGATAATTGTAAATGTTCATTCTACCGATACTTACAGTCTTTTAAGACTAAAAGAAGCTTTCTTTATATTCCCGAAAATCAGTCAGTCTTTAAATTACTACAAGCAAATTAAAATATCAGCATAAGCTTTTTTCTTTTTTTTCCCTTTCGTTTTTCTCAAAAAAGAAACAAGAATAAACAAAGCGATCTATCTTGATTTTAGCACTCTAGGGTAACTGTATTAGTAATGACGGACTTATAATGTTCCGGTGTTTTATTATCACCCATTATCCATTCGAAATCAGCACCCCACTTGGTACGACGTATATATCGGCACTTGTACTCTACCTGTATATTACATAATTCGTGACTTCCTTGTATTACCTCTTCTGCCTTCGGAACCCGAGCACGTTTTGTATGTCTTTGAATATATATATTTAGAGAAATGCGGTCTTCTTGCATTTCTTATTAATTTATATAATCGTTATTCTGTTTTTCTATATACTTCGACTCAATTATTAATCTCAAACTAATAACTCAACTAGGCGTTTTCATGTTTTATAAATTACAATTATCTGTACTTCAGGTGCCGTAAGAAAAGGAAAGAAAACCATTATCAAGTTGATTGGATATTCAGCCACTGGGAAGCAATATTAAACTGAATCAGGCAAAGCGTGAGGGGTGCAAAAACAGCCTTGGACAGTTGCCAATGATGTCTACCCACGACAACCTTTAATAACCAATCATTATATCATAGGGCGCAATAATTGAAACACTCTTGCGGCTGTGTAACTTATAAACAGTTGTACTGTAAGATTTAAGAGCTACCCATGGCGCCTGCCTCTCCTTCTTCACAGGTTCCCCTCGTTCTTAGCGACTTAATAACCCTCCATGATGCACTCTTGGCACACGATAGATTGCACAAGACCTGACGTTACTCTGGTTGAGGGCCTTGGTGCTCCAACATGTTTGAACTGTGGAGAAATTCCCCATTTTGATCTGGTCGACACAAAAAACCGAGATGAACTCAAGATACCTCGTGGATCAAAGCGGTCTGCCATGCACTTGACCTGGCCTCCATCTGTGTCATATCAAACAAGTGCTTACCCAAATGATCCCGACGGCTCAATGCAACGTGCCTTGATCCTTCAGCTAGAGAAAGAATGTCAGAAGGACCTGGACCAAGACAAGTCTCACGCCTCTGGTACGAATACGATCGAATCATCTCAGGCTTCATCTTTGCAACAAATCCAAAATTCCTATGAGCCACTCCGGGGCAAGAACATGCGTGTTTTGCGATTGAGCAAAGGCCGGTTCGGGAGTTGCCTGCACGGAAACTTTGAGACCATCGATCTTCAAAGTCAGGATCCAAACACCACAGAATCAGATTCAGTATCGCCCGAGGACCACCACAATTGCACACCATATGAAGCGGTTTCATACACATGGGCCAAAGGCGCGAAAAAGCGGGAAAAGGACCATGTAATCTTCATTGGCAAGTGGTGGGATATCTTACCTATCACTGAGAACTGCTTCGATGCATTGCAAAACTGCCGGCCTGAGAATGAAGATCGACGTCTATGGGTTGACGCAATCTGCATTAACCAGTCTGATATCTCTGAACGGACTCACCAAGTCGGCATTATGAGAGAGATATATTCGGCCGCCAGTCATGTGCTGATCTATTTGGGTATAGACGACGCTGGTAATGGCTCAGAAACCATCGATTATGATCCAGCCTTTCTGAGTCGCAATCCTTATTTTTCACGTATATGGGTAGTCCAGGAGATTGCATCAGCCAAAAAAGCAACGGTCTTGTATGCTCGACGATCAATGGGTTGGCAGTTCTTCCACATGAATATTCAGCGCCTATCCACCAAAAAGTGGATGCGTCACTTTGGCCAGGCCCAACAGATCGACGACGTTCACTCATTCTTGACCTTGCTCGAGGACACGCGAGATTGCAATGCTTCAGATCCAAGGGATAAGATCTTTGCACTATTGGGACTCTGGAAGATAGAGTTGGACCCGGACTATACCATCTCACCGCAAGCTGTGTACACTGGGCTGGCCTCTCGCTTTTTGAGTGATGATGACCGAAGGGTGGTTGTAAGAGTCCTTGATATGGCAAGTCACGACGACCGTTCAATGCCTGGTTTGCCATCGTGGGTCCCTGATTGGAACGTCAAAAGTCAACAACCCTACCAGCGAGAGTGGAATGCAACTTTTTCATCACCGATAGACTATCGCCTACGAAAAGTAAAGACGGCTAGCCAGAGGTTGCAAGTCCATGGTCAAACGGGGTCAGTCTGTGTTTCAGCCATTGAGATCGACATCTTAGCTCCATACCTGTCCCACGGGTTTTGGGCTGTAGATGAAGTAATGGCAACGGCAGTGGCAGGGCAGCTTCAGGTCTCCATTTTCCACAAGGTTCAACTCAAGTGCAGGCCGACTGATCGTATCTTTTTCTTAAATGGATATAACCTTTGCTTAATTCTTCGAAAAAAAGCGGATCCACACATCTATACTTTCATTGGAATTTGCAAATACTTGGTCCGATCGGATGAAAAGACTATAAAGCTCGATGCCATCAGATACTTCCAAGATTGGACGTGGCTTTTGGCAGATGGTGGTGAATTGCGTTGGTCTCATTTGGCGGCTTGGGAGAAAGTACACAACTGTTGGTCGACTCTCAGAGACCAGCAGAAGCTTGAGCGGCGAATCTGTCTTCAAAGGCTCATCAGAAAGGCCAGTTTCCTAAAGAAAGTACAGGGTCTAGCTGATGCTGCACGTTATGCCTTGAGTAGCCATACAGTTGAAGAAAGCCCAGTACCGACATTTTTTCAGAATCGATGGACTAGAATTTACCAACAATGGTGCGCTACGGATCGCAGACTCGCTTCGCTCCAACAAGGGCGTAGGTCTCAAGCTCGGGCATGTTTACCTGGCTACAGGAGCTTGGATCCATCAACCGAACATCTTAAGACGACACAACTAGAACAGTCTATGTGGCTACCCATATCTTCTCATTGGTTTGATTGGTTTGATTGGTTTGATGGGTTACATCATACAAGGAGGTTGGAAAGTCGATATTTGCTTCTAGCATCATGTGTGGCGAAAGGAATTCCCTTACCCCCTTTGCATTTAATCGGTCAGCCTCAGAGGCAGATCATGCTATTGCTTGGTCTTGGACTTGAGACAGGGCTCCGACAGCTACAGCGACTAGCACAAGATCACTTCCCGCAGGATTTTCCATTGGCGCAAGACAGCCGCTCCTACAGCCTGGATACTGCCTACAACCACAGCATCAAAGTTGAATACTGGGAAAGATTGCTCCGCTGGCTGTCAAAACCAACGTCGCCTAGCCTCACTGCCCTCAAGTCCGAGTCAAACTCAAATACTCTATTGATTTGGGAATTGCACTTTGCAACCCAATATCAAAGCCACCAGGCCTCTATTCGTCTGGATGCCAATTTTTACCACTATCTATCATCCTTATCCTGGCCTTCCTGCAGTGAAAACCCACTTGAGCCATTTTTTGCCCTCATTTACCGAGAACAATTTGAGCTTCTTTGGATGTCAATTCTTACCGAAGGATACGGTTGGTTCAATATCAAAGGCAAGTTCCTCGAGACTACGGATACACTTGGGCTCCAGTTTGCTCGCATGCTTTACTGGAGGTTCAGCCGCAGTATTGATAAGGCTTATCAACTAGCCGGAAGGGAGTCTTCTATACACGACCCGATTGAACAGCAATGGTTCAAATTCCTCGACTGGATAGGACAGCGACCTTTCCACGTGCTCACAGAAGACATGAGTAATGGTTTATTTCATCCAAATCCACTATTGAACGAACCTGAATTCCGAGGCGTTGGAAATATATTTTTGAATTCCCTCAAATTTCGTGGGTCGTTCATTTTACCACAACAAAAGGAGGGGAAATTTTCGAAAAATTGTTATTTTGAATCTGATTATAATCCACAGCCTGGGAGGCCCTTGGACGATGATCGTTTGGCTGAACTCGTCCATTCAGAAATCCGGCGACGAAGGCTGGCCGAGAAAGTGTTTGCATTTCTCTTCGATGATACCCAGGCAGTTCAACAGCCGACTGGATTTGGATGGGAAAATGTCGAAGCTATGGTTGCTAATGGCGTATTGCCGATCTTTGATGAGCCGGTTATTCAAGGATGGAGACAGCAAGAGAAGTACTGGAAGGTCGCGAGGGAGTATATATCAGGGTCTGAATGGCATATGACAAGTTTGAAACTAGGGATGTTGGGCAAATGGATCGGAGACGAAGTCGGGAGAGAATATGAGAATGTGTATCGAGATATTGTTATTATTTAGAGAGCTACTCAGGCTGTAAGATGAGCATAGTACATGTTGTCTAAACTGTGTTGGACATGGAGTTTTCTGCATGTCACCTTGATCTACCTTTAGATTAATGAGGAAAACTCAAAACGGATTATGGTATGATTAAGATTTCAGGTTATAAGAGGCAGGCATCTTACGTTGCAATTTCATCCAGACTACTGGAAAAAGTCTACTCCATAGCATGATCTAGTGAACATGCGATCTCCGGCAAGCGTGCTTCTGGCCGAGGCTCTGGAGGTGGCACGACTCTCACTTGTGCATTCTTCTAGTTCCACAAATAACATGTTCTCGTTAGTCAATTAACCTATTTACCATTCGGGGCAAGCCATGAACTGATGCTCGAATCCCCGTGGGTAAATCATCTAATTAGCCGATACCCCGGAATACGCAGTGTGACCTCGATTACAGCCGGCCTGATGGCTAATGAACCTGGTTTGGCGGGGCAGAATACGACGCTGCGATGATCATGCCCTCAACTGGCTGATGGAAATGTTCCACTTGCATGAACCACGACACCGCCTAAACTTGAACTTCTCGAATGTTGATCGGTGTATTTACCCGGAGAATTTCGTATAAGACTGGATATGCTGGGCTCGTATCATTTACCCCATCAGCTTCAATGGCTTGAAGAATCTTGAATTAGACTTCTTCGGTGTTAGCTATGAAGGTCTCGCAGGTATACCTGTCGTTGCTGGGCCTGCTGCCAATGGCGGCAGGTCTGGGTCAACAGCCAATTGTCGCATTCAACAAGTCAGACAGTGCTTTCCAACTTGCCGGTAAAGGTGTTGGTGCCGGCCAGATTCGTGTCTCTAAGGATGAATACTGGGGCGTCATTCGCGCTGCTGGTGACCTTGCTGTCGATTTTGGCCGTGTCACTGGCACAAACTTCACTCTAAGCAATGGAGAGAAGAATGCATCCCCCGCAAAGTATACCTTTAAGCCCGTGGATGTCAAGAACAACACAAAGGTGAGTAATTCTTCTCCTGTCAGAAGCGCCAACTAAGTCTTTAGTACCGCGTTCTCAACAAGCAACATTTCTCTGGTCCCAAATACTCGAAACCCGATGCCGCCAAGACTAAGATCATTGTCGGCACCATTGGCCACTCCAAGCTCATCGATAAGCTCATCCACGATGGTCGTATCGACGTGAGCACGATCAAGGGCAAGTGGGAGTCCTTTGTCACTCAGGTTGTCAAGGACCCCGTCAAGGGAACACCTCAAGCTTTGGTCATTGCTGGAAGTGACCCCAGAGGCACAATCTACGGCATCTACGACGTCAGCGAGCAGATCGGTGTGAGTCCGTGGTACTGGTGGGCTGATGTGCCCATTCGCAAGCGAGACGAGATCTTTGCGCTTTCCAAGCCCAAGGTTCAAAAGTCTCCTTCAGTTCAGTACCGTGGTATTTTCCTGAACGACGAGCAGCCCGGACTTTCCAGCTGGGTCGGGTAAGCAGACCAATCACTCCTACTCTTTGAACTCCTACTAACTTCACCAGCTCACGATGGAAGCCAACTTGGAACGACGCTGCTCCTTATAACCACGAATTTTACGCTCTAGTGTCAGAACTGCTGCTTCGACTACGAGCCAACTACCTCTGGCCCACCGTCTGGGGTAGCATCGTCTATGTCGACGACCCTCTCAACCAGCCACTTCTCGATGCCTACGAAATCGTCCTTGGTGGATCTCACACCGAGCCCATGATGCGAGCACAGAACGAGTTCCGAACCTTTTACAAGGGCGAGTGGCAGTACAACACCAACAACGAGACGATCGATGAATACTTCCGCTACGGTGTTTCTCGAGCCAAGCCATATGCTCGAAACAGTCTTTGGACTATGGCCATGCGAGGTACAGGCGATACAGCCATCGAGGGCAACCTCGGTGTTGAGGGAATTGTCAAGATGCTGGAGACCCTTGTGCACAACCAGCGAGAGATTCTCAAGGAGGGCCTCAAGGTTGACAACTTGACTGACGTTCCATCTTTGTGGTGTCTCTACAAGGAGGTCCAAGGTTACCAAGAGCAAGGCCTGGTCGTTCCCGAGGACATCACCCTTCTCTGGGCCGATGACAACTGGGGTAACATTCGTCGTCTCCCTCTCGCTAACGAGACAGAGCGTTCCGGTGGCGCTGGTGTTTACTACCATTTCGATTACGTTGGTGACCCTAGAAACTACAAGTGGGTCAACACCATTCAGCTCGAGAAGACAACAGAGCAGATGGCTCTCGCCTACCACCGCAACGCCCGCCGCATTTGGATCGTCAACGTTGGTGACCTGAAGCCAAAGGAGATCCCCATCAGCCACTTCATGGATCTCGCCTACGAGACTGAGCGATGGGAGACTGAGGGTACAACCAAGTGGATCGAGGCCTGGGTTGCGCGCGAGTTTGGTAGCGAGCACGTCGAGGCCATCACTGACATCATGACACGATACGGCATGTACGCTGCTCGCCGCAAGTTCGAGTTGCTCGAGCCTCAGACCTACTCTGCCATCAACTACTACGAAGCCGAGGCCATTCTTGAGCAGTGGGCTGTTCTGAAGGAAGATACCCAAGCTGTCTATGACAAGCTCAGCCCAGAGTATCAGCCTGCATTCTTCGAGATGCTGCTTCACCCTGTTCTTGGAGGCGAGATCGTGAACAAGATTCAGATCTTTGGTGCTCGCAACCAGTTGTATGCTGGACAGAAGCGTAACTCTGCTAACGATGTCATCTGGAAGTCGGTGGATCTCATGTACAAGGACTCGAACCTGACACAGAGATGGAATGAGCTGCTTGATGGAAAGTGGGCTCATCTCCTTGACCGTAAGTTTACCTGTCTTCTCTTTCTGACATGACCATTGCTGACCAAAACAGAAACTCACTTGGGATACGACGGCTACTGGCAACAACCCATGAGGAACACTCTTCCTGACCTCCGATTCGTCCAGGATGTCTGGCCATCACTCGGTGGTCAATACGGTGTCGGTGTTGAGGGATCCAACGCTACCATTCAAGGTGACAGCCGATGGCACTCCCTGTCCTCCAGTTCCCTCGCAATGCCCCCTCTGGAGCCCTACGGAGCCGAATCCCGATACATCGATATCTTCTCCCGCGGAAACAAGGGCTGCAACTGGAACATAGCGCCATGGAAGGACTATGTCAAGGTTTCCCAGTACAACGGTACAGTCGGTGGTGAGAACGGCAAAGACACCCGTGTCTATGTCACTGTTGACTGGACCAAGGCTCCCAAGGCTCCTAGCAACACTCAGGTGTTCATCAACGTCACCAGTGACTGCCGTGGCTTTGAGAAGTATGCCGGTAACGAGCCAAAGTTGGTTCTGCCTGTCATCAACCGCGAGCTCCCCAAGAGCTTCGAAAAGGGATTTGTCGAGTCTGATGGCCATATTTCCATGGAGGCATCTCACTACCAGAGGATCCAGGATGGAAAGTCTGACAAGACCGAGTACCGTACTATCAAGAACTACGGCCGTACTCTCGCAGGTGTTAGCCTGTACCCTCTCAACACTGAGAAGCTCGAGGTCGGTCAAGGTCCTGCTCTGGACTACAACATGTACCTCTTCAGCAACCACTCAGCTGCCAACGTGACAGTTTTCATGTCCCCAGGTGGCAACTACCTCGGCGACAGAAACCCGCTGCAGTACGCTATCACTCTTTTCCCCTCTGACAAGAAGCAACCCGAGCCTACTATCGTGACGCCCATTGGTCCCAACAAGGGTGTCAACATGCCCGAAGGATGGGGTTATGCTGTTGGCAATGCTGTTTGGGGCTTGCAAGGAAACTACACGACATCTTCCTTTTCGGTTCCCAAGGAGGGAGCATACACTCTTCGCATCTGGGCTCTGCTACCTAACATTGTCTTCCAGAAGATTGTGATCGATATGGGCGGTGTCAGACAGTCTTATCTTGGACCACCTGAGAGTTTCTTGCTCGGAAGAGATGAGGCCGGAAAGTATAACGGAACATCCTTCGTGACTACGCCAGGCATTGTGGGAGGTACTTTCAAGGGAAAGCAGTAGATCTATAGATCCTAAATACTTAGTGTAATGAGTTGATGTAATGAGAAATTCGTTTAACGATTTGACTTTCTTGATCAACCGAAATGTGACTCTATGATAGCGAATACCCATTCACACAACGGCTGATTGGCGGTAGTTGTGAGTTGCTTTCATACAATATCTCAACGCCACAGCATTGCATATGTATGTAAGCCAGCATTGTTACGATGACGATGGCCAACGTCAGCACGCATTATCTTTCTGCTTCAATAGCCCGAAGTGGTATTATCGCCGCAACGGAGAGGGGTTCAGGTCATTGTTGATAGATATAAATCCCCAGGCCTGCCCCCATTTGAGTACTTCAGATCTTCCATATTCTTTTCACCGCAATTGACAACTAACAAGAACGAGATGCGTCTTGACAACCCAATATCAGATTTTCCGTGGTCTCTGGCAGCCTTTGTATCGATCGTAGGTTGGTACATAGTGTCTTCCGTTGCGTCATGGTATCGCCTGCGCCACGTTCCAGGGCCTTTCTTGGCAAAGTTCTCATACCTATGGGTCGGATCATTGGCTCTCAGCGGTAAACAATACGAGACCCATCTTGAGCTCAACCGGAAGTATGGCTCTTTGGTCAGGGTTGGTCCAAATGAGGTTCTCAGTGACGATATAGAGCTGTTGCGCAGAATCAACGGTACGAAAAGCTTATATCCGAAAGGACCTTCATACAGCGGCTCGCGATTGAATCCCCATTCGGAATCTTTATTCATGATGACCAACCCGACCGAGCACGATCGAATGAAAGCAAAGCTCACGCCTGGTTATAGTGGTCGAGAAACACCGGGTCTGGAATCCGCTATTGATGAACAGATACGCAATCTTGTTCATTTAGTGCGAGACAGATATCTATCCAGACCTGGAGAGTTCCGTCCGCTCCCTTGGTCCAAGGTAGCCAGTCTTTTCACCCTGGATGTTATCTCTCGCATTTCCCTGGGGCAGGAATTTGGCTGCCTGAGCAGTGACTCAGATATTCACGAGTTTGGCAACACAATAGAGGAACAGCTGCCGCTTATTTCCCTGACCACCGATGTTCCCTGGCTTAGACGAGTGGTGTTCTCCCGTACCTTTCTCAAGCTCTTTGGCCCAAGTGTAAAGGACAAGAGGGGAATTGGAAAGATGATGAAACTCTGCAACGATGTTGTCAGTGAGCGTTTCAACGAGAACGACGAGAAGAAGCTCGATATGCTTGTAAGCCATCCTTTAACTGGATGAATCAACACTGAAATCTATGCTGATACTTCAACAAGAGCTCATTCAAGCGGCATGGCTTGACTAAGCAAGAATGTGAGACTGAGTCAATTTTCATGTTCGTCGCGGGATCGGATACCACAGCATCAGTACTGAGGGTAGCCATGCTACATATACTTGCCTCCCCTCTTGTATACCGGTCATTGAAGCATGAAATAGCAGCTGCCATCTCTGAAGGCCGCGCTTCTAACCCAATCACGAATACCGAAGCCAGAAGTCTACCCTATCTGCAGGTTAGTCACATTAACGAGAAGTGTTGCTAAGTGATTAACATAAAGCAACGAATAGGCTGTTATATACGAGTCTCTTAGAATACGATCTGTTTCAACAAACATGGGTTTCAAGAAGGTTCCAGCTGGCGGCGAAATGTACAATGGAAAGCTACTTCCAGCTGGGACTTGCATAGGCATAAACTCCTCGGCACTTCTTCGCTCAAAGACCTTGTTTGGCCAGGATGCCGATATCTTCAGACCGGAAAGATTTGTGGACATTGATAAAGAGACAAGTGCGAGGATGAAACGAGATGTCGAACTGACATTTGGGCTCGGAAGATGGATGTGCTTGGGCAAGCCAATTGCCTTTTTGGAGCTGAATAAGATTTTCTTTGAGGTATGATTTGGACCGAAGAACTGACTGAGATGCTAACGAAAATTCTAGCTCTTTCGCGTGTTTGACTTCCAACTTTCTGAGCCACAACGAGCAATGGAATCGGAAAGCTATATGATGTTTTGCGACCGAGGCCCAGTACTTAGGGTCACAGAAACAGACATTCAAGAGTTCAAACTGTCTTAGGACAGTATTGTTCGTATGGGGACGAAATCGAAACCCAAGATACCTTCAAGCTACGATGATGGATCAGCATAAACTGATTCCTGACTAGGAAACTAGTTCACAACCATGTTCCTCGATAAGGCATAAGACTTTATTCACACACTACTCACAACGATTAGCTATAACAGAAACAAAATAAATTTCTGATTATCTCCGTCTTGGATGACCTTTGTGCAGCCCCTACAAGCTAATTCCCTTCCCTCCCTTTCGAGAGCCCACATCAAGAGGGCAACAATGGGTCTAACCCTCCCTGTTGAACTGATGAACGAGCTCTCGATCAGGTCAACCTCTAAAAGCCCAAAGTAGCCCACAGGGAAAGTCCACCAACAACCCAGGGGAACATCATCCTGAGGGACATCTGCGCATTGAACTCCCGAAAGAGGTCCATCACGGTCTTGGATGTGACCTTCAATGACGCATTATCATCAGACTTTGAGTCTGCAATAGCCAGCAACTTGTTTGATGGCACGAGCATCACCTTTCTCACCCAGATCCACCCAAGGGGCATAAGGCCCGCTGCCGACGCCCAGATCTTCCAAGGCAGAGCCAAACTGTTCTCCTTGTACTCTTCGTAGGCGATGGTGCCAATGACAATAATGGTGGTCAGGTCGATCCACGGCACGGTGGCAGACATGGACCAATAAAAGAACTCCCACTGCTTTGCGGCGTCTTTGGGGGACTTTTGAACTGTTGGGTAGATTGAAGGGAGGAGACGGTAGCCTGATGTCATGGTCCCGGCGTTGGCGAGACTTCCGGCGATCGCAAATCCCTTCAGGGCGGGAAGATAGGCATGAAGGAGAGACATGGTGGTTGTGTGTTTGAAAGGAGAATGAGAGTTGCCCTTGATATGACGAGATTGATGTCTTTGACTGATAAGAGAAAAGAGAGATTAATGAATAGACTGCCTGTGAAAGAGAGAAGCTCTTCTAAGTGAAGTGAGCAAGTAATTATAACAATTGTTCTGTCATAACGCAATGAGCGTGGGCAGACAAAGTCTTAAGACTCGAATCTAGATGTTGGCATCTCATTGAGAAGATACTTATCGCACTGTAAACAAAACCGTAACATGTCATATCAAAAGTCGGCTTCAGCTAGGTCTCGGATTGACATTAACATCCCCTTCAGGAATTTCAGCTGTCGGGTCATTGAAAGCATGCAGCAAGCCACCAAACGTGCCGCTCCGTACCGTTATTCGTTCTAGGAAACCCAAGTGCAGGCAACGCATCCACAAAAAGCGACCCTATTCTTCATTCCTGGGGTAGCAAGGTTCGGATGACGAGAAAGGATAGTTCGCACAGCTGAATTGACGGGCGCTGCTTTTGATTACTAGCGTAGCTGCAATTGGTTCAATAAATCTTGATACAGTCCACTGCACGCGCATTCATAAGACTTGTTTATCGTTGGTTGATGCATGCAGAAGATGGTTTGGGGTTGCAGTATTGGCTTGGACACTTCATCCCGCGTTAGCTTATCCGTTGAAGCTGGACGAGCTACCCCTCATATAAAGTGGCTGGCTGACTACTGCTGAGTGCACGAGGAATGTTTCAGTAAGATTTATGTGGCTGGCTGATTATACACGGAAGCTAGAACATACTACCCACATGGAATTTGTCTCAAAGTCCCTTTTTTCCTGAGGAGCAAACCTTTCGATTTCCGACGGTCCAGGCCCAGTTATCATCATGTGGAATTGAGGTTGTTGACATGAGAGATCTTCTTTCAATTCGGTGGCAGAGGCTATCACTAAACTCGTTGTCATGCTCAGGCACTGGGAACGACATCTGTGAGTGTTGCTGCTAAATGCCCTGGAAGACCTGAAGATGGGGCATTCGAAGGCCTGGAACTCATTTTTTCCCCAACAAATACCACGAACTAGGTAGCTCAGGCACTGGGTATTAGAGAAGAGTGTTTTATATTGTCTTTAGACCTTATCCCGTAAGTATTGAACAAGAACGCATTCATCGTAGCTGGTCTAATCGTTTTATAGAATGAATCTATTGCGAACTACTGCATCCAGATATAACCCTTACTACAACTCTCCCATTGAACCAAATGATACCATGGCTAACTAAAACTCCACACCAACCTTCTTGACAAAGTTCCTCACGGTGCTGAAGAACTCGACAAGGCCCATGGTCCACCAGTATCTCCTCCTCCAGCCTTCCTGAATAGGGAGTCTCTCATCCTGAAAGATGGCCCTGACGTAACTGGTAGGAATGGTCTCCTTATGTCCAAAGCAGCCCATCATCAACGCGATCTGACCGCAGTTGATCTGGTGCTCAGCTGGCCCGTACACCAAGTCTGGGTTATCCGCGAGCTGCTGCTGAATGCGGGCCTTGATGAACCTTCCAAGGTCATCAATAGTCATGGTTTTACCGTTGTCGGAAGTGTACTCCAACAGATCATCGATTAGATCCTGCTGAGGGTCGTTGTTCTTCTCCTTTTGAGCAATATCCCGACGGGAAAGAGAGATATCGTGCTCAATGGCACCGTGAGAAGCGAGATCCTCGAGGTTGAGGTACTTCTGGCCATCGACCATGTTGGCGGCGTTCCAGCAGCCAAAGTAGTCGAAGAAGGAGTAGGGGTTCTTGATGATAGACCAGACCCTCTGTAGGCTGCTGACGGGCTTCTTGTTGTATCCCTTGGAGGGGTCATGGTACTCAAAGTAGGTTGGGACAGCAAAGACGGAGCCGAGAAGAGGGCTCATTCCGACGTGCTTCATTGAAGCGTTGAGGTCCTTCATGAGGATCTTCTTTCCGCTGCGCTCAAGATAGCCATGGTTGGCGAGAGCGTTGACGACGGGACAGGGACTTCTGCTGGCATTTGGGGGTGCCTTGGCGTACTGTCCGACGGCGAGTGCGGAAGACATTGCGATGAATTGACAAAAGGAGAGTTGATAATGAATTCAGAAAGAAAGTAAATGTGAAATTGACTTTAAAGATAACAAACGGGAGTAGGGATGGTTGTGACAAGCAGAGGTATATGCAATGATGAAGGGATCAGGGAGGCCTGATGACCTTGATGGACCCTTCACCAATGGATGGACGCAATGGAAGAAGAAAGAAGATCGAAGCTTGCCGCTGTTTCAGGGTTGCATTGGTGGCGTCCAGTTGAATGCTGATTATTTCCAATAACTTCACCACCGGAATTCAGCCAAGCTTTGAGACATCGGAGTCGAGATAAGGGTCTGAGAGCGTTTAACATGTGAATACTACGTACTGCACTGTGAACGTTCTATCTCTTACTTGTTTGGTCATCCAGCACTCGGCTTGCGGAACTGAGGTGAGCTGAACATCCCTCCCTGCATAAAGCTGATGCAGGGATTCTCGCTGAGACCCGCCTCGGTCTGAGAAGCGAATGCTAGAAAGGTAGGTTGACAGGTAATGATACGGGGCTGTCTTAGGAACTGGATTCTAGATGATCATGTATGTCTTACCTTCCATCCAGCCGCAGTATCCCGTCTAGGGGGGCAGGGGGGGACACAAAACGTCGGACGCCAGTCCATAGTAGATTGGGGTCCCGCGTCCGATGTCTTATGTCCCCCCGAGGCCCGTGTGAGCAGTTGTTTGATGAGCTCTGGAAAAGGAATGTGACAAGGCTGATCTATCAACGGCCGGTCTAGCCGCCGCATATATGAATACTCAGCTCCAAACTTTGTCTCACAGCGGTTCAATAATTTCCTCACTGCAGGACACCATTCCAGATTCTATAAACATTCATTCAGCCGCAAATCCCCGTTTTGAGAGCTGAGTGGATGAATTTGGAAGCGGCTGCAGCGGGAATGTGATAAGGCATACACGCTACTGGATCAACGGTCGGGATATCCGCTTTCTTGCATGCAATATTGAGCCTCAAGGTTTGTCTTATCACAATTTCGGTATTTGCAGGGTGACATTCTGAACATTGATGATATGATAGAGCTTGGATGCAAGACGTCAATAGCGGCTGAGTAGACAACGAATTAGAAGCGTTGGGATGTCAGCCATGCCGCAAGCGAGCTTCGTCAGCTGGAAACTTGAGCATAATTGGACCAGGAACGGAAGGAATGGACATGTCTTGGCATTGAAGACGTCCTGGCATGTCACGGATCATAATGTTCGAGATTGGGTGCTGAGAGATGCAGCAGCATGTGCAAGCCAAGGGTATGTTCTCTTGATGTGCAATAATAGGCTCCAGGCTGCACCATCTCATAGGAAGTCTCGTCAACTCAGGTTATCGCTTCATAGTGCTTCCCTAAGCACTTGTCGCCTAATTCTATTGAGTGCAAATTACCATCTCTATCACCCGGTCCCTGGTCTCTCA
Organism: Fusarium verrucosum; assembly: GCA_013623715.1. NCBI lineage: Eukaryota > Fungi > Ascomycota > Sordariomycetes > Hypocreales > Nectriaceae > Fusarium > Fusarium verrucosum. Next base: position 35,519 of record JABFFJ010000068.1, read on the forward strand.
ACACGATGAACGGTCATCAGAACGGTCACTCGCAGAACGGGCACGCCACCCAGAATGGTCACACCGGGGGAGCACCGGCTCCTTTGAGCAAGCAGGATGACGAGCTGATGCAACTCACGCTGCAGCTCAGAAATAAGAAGGATATGGATGAGAAATACGCAAAGTTTCACGGAGACAAGCTTATCGGTGTTTGTAAAGTCCATCCAAGCTTGAGGTACAGCTACTGACGTGTATAGAACATAATTATTCCCGCAGTTGGCTTGATGGGAGACGTCAAGGATGTCCTCTCCAAGCCTAGTAACTGGCTAGCTTTGAAGCGCACTCTTGATATCTACCTGAAGAAGAAAGAGATTGACGTAAGTATATGAAGAATGGTCTTGATATTTGTGCTTACATCGATCATAGGGAGAGGGCACTGCTACAATTGCAGGCAGTCTCTCTGACTACAGTGAGAACCGCCAAAAGATCATCAATGGCTTGGTCAAGGACAAGTATGACAAGATGTTGCACCGTAAGTTCTTTGTCTCTCAAACAACCACCATTGAAGCTAAAGTACGTGTCATTCATCAGCTCCTTTGACATACCTCGGCGATGCCTTTCAGTACCGAACCGCCGATGGCAAGTTCAACAGCGCCATCAACCCCCATCTCGGCCAAGCTGGTGCTCCCTACGCCAAAACAGTCCCCTCCAGGACAGCACCTCTCGGCGCACTCCCTGATCCTTCCGATCTTTTCGACAAGTTGATGGCACGACAAGAAGGTGGTCGAGAGAGTCAGTCTGGTCTGTCTTCCATGCTCATCTACCACGCAACCATTATCATCCATGACATCTTCCGAACCAATGACAACGACAAGAATATCTCGGATAGCTCGTCTTACCTCGACTTGTCGCCCCTCTATGGCTACACCAACGAGATGCAGCGAAAAATTCGAGATGACAAGTTCAAGCTTGGACTCTTGAAGCCTGACACGTTTGCCGAGGACCGTCTGCTGAGGCAGCCACCCGGCGTCTGCATTATGCTGGTTATGTACAACCGATACCATAACTATGCTGCGAGACAGCTTCTTCGAATCAACGAGAACGGCCGCTTCAGTGTTCCCGCCATGTACGAGAAGACCAAGCTTGTCTCTTTGATCAAAGAACACCTTCCCGATCGTGATGAATACGGGCGTAAGCTGCCTCTTCCCCAAGATGTCAAGGACAAGTGCAAGCGCTACGAGAAGGTCTGGAGGAGCGCACGCGCAGCAAGACCCCGAGACGCACCATCAGTCCCCAAACAGTTGGATGACGAGACTGATGCGGAGAGAGAAGGTCGAGAGAAAGCAGAGCTGGCTCATCAGCAGGCTCTTAAGGCCATTGAGGAATTTGAGAACTCGGAGCTCAACATTGAACTCCTCAAGTTGGAGGCTGAGCTCAAGGATCTCATCGACGCCAAGGCTGAAACGATTAGACACAACGGTGATAATCGTAACGAGGAATCTGAGGAGCGCGCTAAAGAATTCGAGTCTGAGTGCAAGAAGTTTGAGCTTGCCTGGGAGGCTGCTTGGAACAAACAGGATGATGATCTTTTCAACACAGCCCGTCTCATTACCTGCGGCATGTACATCCAGATCTCAGTCCACGACTACCTGAGGGCTTTGATGGGTTTCCACCAGTTCGATACCAACTTCACTCTTGATCCCCGCTCCGACTTTGACCAGAAGAAGACGAGTCGCGGCATTGGCAACCAGGTCACGGTTGAGTTCAACCTTCTGTACCGCTTCCATTGTGCTATCTCTCTCAAAGATGAGAAGTACACTGAAGAGTTTATGAAGAAGGTGTTGCACTTCGAAGATCCTGCCAACACTCCACTTCCCGAATTCCTTGGGGCCCAGAAGGCTTTGGCAGCTCAGAAGGAACGTAACAAGAAGAGACAAGTGAAGGACCCCGAGCCTTGCGAGATCACCTTTGGTATCCCTGATGATCAGCCAGCACCTGTGGAAGCTGAATCGTCGGGGAATAGCTCCGATAGCGGTATTGCCTGGAACCATACTTCATCTAGTCCTGGTCAGGCCAAGCCCAAGTCCAAGAACTTCACTCGAAACGCCATCACCAACCTCTTCGATGACCAGCAGATGCTTGACGAACTCACATCTGCCATGGACGATCCCATCTCCAACTTTGGACCCCGCAACGTCCCCAAGTGTCTCAAGTCAGTCGAGATTATGGGTATTCTCCAAGGACGAAAGTGGGAGACTGGTACCTTGAACGACTTCAGAACTTTCTTCGGCTTGCCACGACATGAGTCGTTTGAGAGCGTCACCAAGAGCGTCGAGATCCAGAACGCTCTGAGGGATCTCTACGAGCACCCCGATAAGATTGAATTGTATCCCGGTATCTTCTGCGAGGGTGACAAGTACATGGGACTTGATCCTGGTCCCAGCGAGTCAAGCTCTGCTCTTTGGTCTGCTATCTTCTCGGATGCCATTACCCTCGTCCGCTCTGATCGATTCTACACTGTTGACTGGAACACCAACTCTTTGACTTCATGGGGTATGAAGGAGGTGACTCCCAACAATGATGTCTGCAAGAGCTCTGTCTTCCATCGTTTGCTTCAACGAGCCTTCCCTGGATGGTTCCCCTCTAACACCATCCGCTTCTTCCATCCGTTCTACACGGCCAAGCAGAACGCCATCTACGCTGAGGCCCAGGGCTACCGTGACTGGTTCAAGGAGACCATCAATCCTCCCAAGGACAATGTCGGTATCGTTGCAGCTCCAGTACAGAAGCCTGAGAAGCCGTGGCATCTCACTGGGTACGACGACATCTGCACCGTTCTGAAGGGCGACACTAGTGGGAACTTCACCAATCCTGCATACTACTATCAGGCAAACTTGCCACTTGTTGTCAGGCAGGTTTTGGACCCCAAGAAGAGAGCTCCTGAACCCTCAAATAAGATAAACCACTACGTCCAGAGTGCCGAGGAAGAATTGAAGGACTACTTGGACGATCTGATGAGGCACATGATCAAGAGGGAGTCCATCTCTATGACAAAGTCGACATTCCAGGTTGATGCTACGAGAGAGTGAGTTTCTACGGTATCGATTTAAGACCCCAGCTAACTATTTTACAGCTTTGCCATTCCCGTCGTCACCCATTATGTTGCTGAGTTCCTTGGCTTCGGCGACAAGCTCTGCCAAGTTGCCACCGATGGCAAGGGCAAGTTCAGCGAGAACGAGATCTATGAGCACATTACCAACTGTCAGATCTTCCTTAGTTACAACGCCGACGAGACCAAGTGGATGCAGCGTCGCGAGGCCTTCAAAAAGTCCATGAAGTTCTTGATTGATCTGACCGAGAACGGAACTATCTGGGAGGCCAACCAGTGGGACATCACGATGGCGCTGTTTGGTAAGAAGGATACCACCGCCATGCACGATCTTGGTGTCTTTGTTGCGAAGGAAGTTTTGGCCTACGAGAGGGATCAGAGAAAGGCTGCTGCTATTTTGCTCCTCGTCTGTCTGGACTTTGCGTACAACGCAGTCGTCTCGGTAAGTCGCTCCAGTGTTTGTGTATCACAACAGCTGCTAACTATTATCAGTTCACTGCTACCTTAGATGGCTTCATGAAGGGTCTCTACTCAGCAGCTGATGCGGCGGCTAAGGGTAAACTGGACCATAAGAGCCCCGATGCTAAGCCAAAATGGATCCAGGCTCAGGAATGCGTCTTCAGTAACCAAGAAGGTGTAGATGAACATTTTGAGCAAATCGTTCAAGAGATGGTTCAACTCCATGTTCGACAACCCATTGTGCGCAAGGCTTTGGTGGAAGGTGACTATGTCTTCAAGACTGCCTATGATGGAAAGAAGGTCACAATCAAGGAGGGACAGTCAATCATCCTCGATGTTGTAAGTTTATACACTGGACAGCCTTTGAAGTTCGATACTAACATGGTTCAACAGACAAAGGCCGCTGAGGAGGTCAAGGCTGATGCAGTCAAGACGGAGTTCTTGACTTCTCAACTCAGCATCGCCGACAAGTACGGTGTGTTCTCGCCTCGACGCTTCGCAACGATCTCTTTGACCTCGATGATCAAGTTCATCGCCCAGATGAAGAACCCCCGTCGCGGTCATCACACACAGGGAAAGCTCAAGAAGATCAACCTTGATGAGACTCCCGAGGGCTACGCCAACTACATGGCGCCTGGACGAGTCAGCTGGATCAAGGAGCAAGTCGGCAACATGGATAACAACAAGAAGGCCAAGGCGATCTATACCGACAAGGTCTTGAAGCCCAAGAGTGATACTTATCTCACGCCAACATGGGATGAGTTCGTGCCATTCCCCATGACCTGGAAGATCCGCTTTGATGGATTTGGCGTGTCCGACTACAAGGATAACGGCAACCCTTACGGTAAAGTCAAGACGACTGCCACTCTACCTGATTTCTGCCCGCCGTGGTATCAGCCTCAGGGTCCTAGCACTGAAGGTGGATCGTTTGCTACTACTGTCTGTGTCTGCTCTGGGGAAGCTCATGGAGAGATTGAGATTAACGAGGAGGGTGAAGAGGTTCACAAGTCTCATTGTCCTTGTGCTGGAGGCTCGCAGAAGACGTTTGCGCCTATGCCCACTCAGTTGTCGACTGGATGTGGGTTGAATAGCAGCCATCATTAGTATTCACATAACTAGTTTTCTTAATAGTCTTTATTAGTATTAATAATTTCATTTGTCATCAAATCCTATTTCTTATACTGCTGGCTGTGAACAATGTCCGATTTTTCCCTTTATGATCTACTGTGCATGAACATGTGGATAGATTTCTTTATTAGTTACCAAACAACTCCTGAGCCAAAGCTTCTTGTCAAAGACATCGACAGTAGAGATAGGAAAAGTTCATGTGTCTTCCGTCAGATGGTTCATTCAGATGATTTGTGACCGAGATTACCCTACAGCGCTTCATTGGTTCCCTCGGAGGACGTGAAGTTTATTAAGTATGAAAGCGACCGACTATGAAGATCTTAGTAACCTGTTTGTCTGATGAAGAAATTTATGAAGTGAGTAAAGAGTCGTTAATGTCGGTTAGGGGCAGAATATAGATGATATTATAAAACGTTGGTCATAAATATCAACACCGAGTAACAGCCAAGTCGAAGAAGTGGATCAGAATGGAGCCCTCTTATTTGTTCGTCCGTAAAAAAGTTCACATTGATGCTAGGGCCAATGCGTAGAGCCAAGGCGCAGGGTACAATAGCAGTTATGCCGAACAACCGAACCTTTTACGGAGTAGTTGAAGTTATCACGACCCATCTCAATAGCCAAGACTAATATTTCATGGGGTTCAGAACGGTCAGGCCCATAATTACTACAGTTCCTCTCCCCATGTATGTCGGCAAGGCCGTTGAAAAGAGTCTCGAATGAATCTTGGCGTGCTACAGAATGGTCAAATATTAACAATGCGCTTCTTGGCATATTTATTTAAATGTTAGTGCTGGCGTGCTTTATTTTGAGTATTGAAGTGAAGAAATTTCTCCCATCCATTCAACTCATCCATCGTTAACATGTACCCTCTCGACAAATACAGGGCTATTGGTGGCCATCCCACTGGCCAGCGTAACGGCATCGAAGAGAATCTCGAAGAATCATTCTTGAGCCACTTCACTCAACTATTCAACAAATATGCCGGACCCAACGGCACATGGCATAGAGACCAAATCGGGCTCTTTATGCATCATATCCAGGTCGAAAACCCTGAAGGGCTGGCTAGTTATCTTGTCAACCAGGATGAAATGAACTTGCCCGAACTCATCAAATATCTGACTTCACCATGCGGCAATATTCTCGAGGTGGCCGCTCCTCAAGATTTGTCATGGCCACTGAACAACTACTTCATCAGCTCCAGCCACAACACCTATCTCACAGGCAACCAACTCTCAAGCGATTCCAGCACTGAAGCATACAAAGACGCCTTGTTGCGTGGATGTCGATGCATTGAGATTGATGTCTGGGATGGCGTAGAGCAGTGGAAGCCGGGTCACGACTCAGGAGACGGAACAGAGCGCGGCATGGATGCTTCTACGGATACTGCGCCCAAGAAGATGAGCTTTCGCGATCGAGCTGTTATCAAAATTGGGCGATGGGCCATGAACAAGTTCGACCCATTTGATGCGGAAGGCAAAACTGTCGATGAAAGACTCGGGGACATTATTCACGCCGAACCAAGGGTCCTCCATGGCTTTACTCTCACAAAAGAGGTTCTCTTCCGAGACGTCTGTCAAACCGTCGCGGAATACGCCTTCGCCACCTCTGACCTACCACTCATTGTGAGCCTTGAAGTTCATTGCTCTCCACTGCAACAAGGGATCATGGTCGACATCATGGAGGAGATATGGGATGAATATCTCCTCCCAGTACCTGAGGTTGAACCCGATTCCCTCCCATCTCCTCATGAACTTCGGAAAAAGATCCTTATCAAGGTTAAATATGTACCGAAGGACAAGGATACCCCGGAGCAAACCTCGGACGATGAGAGTATGCTTGAAGTTGTCGTCGAGGGCGATGAGAAGAAGGTCAAGAAAGTCAAGGCACCCAAGATCACTCCACGACTGAGTCGCCTGGGTATTCACACTCGAGGCATCAGCTTCAAGTCGCTCGAGGAACCTGAGGCATCGATGCCGAATCATATCTTTTCACTCTCTGAAACTGCAGCCGTTGCCATTCAGAGACGCATGCCCAAGGCATTGTTCTCGCATAACAGACAATTCCTCATGCGCACGTATCCGAATGGCATGCGTGTTGACTCATCGAACTACGATCCTGTCATCTTTTGGCGTGCAGGTGCTCAAGTGGTTGCGCTGAACTGGCAGTCATGGGATCTGGGCATGATTCTCAACGAGGGCATGTTTATGGGCTCGGATGGCTACGTTCTAAAGCCGGAGGGATACCGCCACGATTCAAGATCTGTGGATGAGAGTAGCATCCCGAGCAAGACATTGGACAGGCTGGCTGTTACAGTGGTAGCGGCACAGAACATTCCACTGCTCAACCGTCACGACGACCCATCCAAGTTCATCCCTTATGTCAAGATTGGACTTCACACAGAGCCAGATGCACTATCAGCAATGATTGATGAGAATGCTACACCAGAGGAGGTAAAGCAAATAGGTTACAGTGGCCAAACAGGCAAAAGCAAGGGAACGAGCCCGGACTTTGGAGCTGAGACGATTGAGTTTCTCAATGTCGAGGGCGTTGTTCCTGAGCTGGCCTTTTTATCATTCAGGATAATGAATGAAGTCCCCGTATCCGATGTGATAGCTGCGTGGGCCTGTGTACGTTTGGATAGGTTGAGGCTTGGATATCGCTTCATAAGGTTGTTGGATCATCAGGGTATGCCCAGCAAGGGCATTTTATTGGTGAAGACTGAAATGCGAGAATCTTCTTAACTGCTCGGTGTTTTAGAATTCGAATTCATTTAAAATAGACTTTTTGAGCTCCTCGAAATGATTTGCTCACCTGTCACGTTGATAATTCCTATATTGGGACGGTAAATAAACTTCCGATCTTGTAACATGCGAACTCTGGGTTGCTGTTCGACGACTCATTCTTAATGTTTAGCTTGCAATATTCCGAATTTGCATTATTTCACAAATAGCCCATTCGATTATATAGGAAAAGTAAAATTGTAGAGGGCAATATTCGTTCGTGACGTAAAGTTTAAAGAAGTGGTGCCAGCTGAAAACCGTGGTTGATAAGAATTGGAAATAATTCGAGAATTTAGAGGGTTTTCTAGCCAAAAGCCAACGCCAACGCCACGATACAGGCTCGAGGATTAGAAAGAGATCTAATAAGCAATTTAAAGAATGTGTTGAGAAATATCATGATTTCAAGAGACAGTATGAGTTGGTTGACCTCTCCCTCGAAAAGTCAAGTATAGACTTCCCCTCTACTTAAACTCTGATCTGAATTTCTCTCAACATTACACTTCAGGTTTGTGCGGTAATATTCATTCCGAAATTCAATCATGATGCCGAACCACGTATTTAAAGCAGGTTTTCCTCCATCTCTTCCCGCTTCTTTTCTTCCCTCATAACCAAATCCCTGAGTCTGTCAACCTTCAAAGTACAACGAATTCTGCCACTTGCTATAGATATCCTCAAGGATTACAAAGGTACACACAACTCAACACCTTCATATCATATTCACGATCATTATCTAACGGCAAACCAGACCAACACAACACTCTCCACCAAAACATATTCTTCACAATGGGTTGTGGACCGTCCAAAGTTAGCGCGAACACGCGTATCCCCGATCATCCCAAACACCATGCTCCTTTGTCACAAAAGGAACAAAAGGAGTTCGATCCATATCTCAACAAGTGCAGAAACGATGGACGCAGACGATGGGCTGATGACCAAGCAGATAGGCACAGGAACGCACGTGCAGGAGGACGCCGTCATTAGGCCAAAGGAATAACGCGATATAATGTTGGGAGAAGGGGAGATTTTGTCATGAACCCAAAGTGTACTGATTACGCTGTTGTGGTTGCCGAAGGGGACTTGGCTATGCGGCAATACCGAAGCTTATCATGTAGGGGAGGGGGTTTTCCATGCAGTCATAGGACGACAGATCATTCTCATTCGTCAAAATTCATGCCGGTATTGCAATTATTTGACTCAAAGTCCAGAGCATTTCTTATATGTCTGATCTATGGCAGTTAAACCCTGTGGCTGAAAGACGGTCTTCTCATCTAATCTTGGTCCAAACTAACGTATCGATAAGTGAAAAGTGCGTGCATGATCTGACCAATCCTTCTACTCATATACAAACAAGCATCCGTTTTGTTAGACTGAAGCGAATACATATGATGAAAAAGAGTCCAAGTAGAGACATGCCGCCGGCGTAGTAAGCCGCTGGTCGGAAGATAGCGAGACCTTCACTACTGCTGCCACCTGTCAACGAGTAGATACCAGAAGCAATTGGAGTGCCCTTGTAAGCCAATTAGCATAGGTATTGATGGTATGAGGGTTGTCAGACTTACAAAGAAGAAACCGCAAAACCAAGTTGTCCAAACAATAGGTAAAATGCCAAGTGTGTTCTCAGGTCCCATGGTTGCACCAAGCATAGGAGGGACCAAACTAAAGAAGGCACCGCACCCGATACCATTGAAGATGAGAAACACTGAGAAGATTCCGACTGTAGATGCCAAGGGCCAGACAACGAGCGAGCTGAGGCCGATGAAGAGCAAACAAACGATCAAACTATTGAGAGGACCAAGCAAGTGATCAGCGGTGTAGCCACCCAAGACCCGTCCAACAGTCGATGCGAGATTCCAGGCTGCCAGTATGACGATGGCAATTTGGTTCGAGTAACCCATGGACCGTGAGAAGATGGGGATGAAGTATGGTGGGATGAACAGGGGAAAGCATGACAAGGCCGTTCCGGTAATGATGAGAAGGAATCGAGGCTCCTTAAAGCGATACCTAGAACGAGTATTAGCAAGTATTGGATTAATTGCAATGGATAAAGATACCTACCATTGAAGTTTCAACCCAGCGCTCATGGACCCCTCAGGCTGCTGAATGAAATACGACGCTGGGATACAAACTCCCCAGAGCATGAAACCGAGGATGCGGAATGTCCAGGCAACATCTAGTTGTTTGACAAGAAGATTTGTAGCGATGCTCATGACAGCAGCTCCAAGACTTCCTCCGCCAAAGACAATGCCCATGGCCAGTCCTCGATGTCTTTTGAACCACCTCAAAGGAGCGGTTGAGCATGCCTGGCAGGGTTAGTCAAAGTGCAGAACTTCACACAGGATCACACTTACAAATATTGATAGACCTCCACCTATTCCAAATATGACACCATGGAAAACAAAGAGGGCTCCAACATGCTTTGTTGTCCAACTGGCGAGGAACTCTCCCAGCCCCATAAGAACGCCTCCAGTCAGGGCAGTCTTCTGATATCCAAGCTTGCGTACTGAAATGCCGGATATGATACTCAAAGATATCATGGAGGATGTCCCCAATGACCCAACAAACGTCAATGTTGTGAGACTTGCTCCAGTGACTGTAACAAGTCTGACTTGCATGATCCCCCAGGAATAAATGACACCCAGATAGACGAAGAGAGAGCAGGCTGCAGCTGCCACAGCTATCCACCCTCTAGGATTGTCAAATTCTACTGTTGGCTGGCAAGCAGCTGCTGATGATGTCTCAGGTTGTGAGTGGTCCGTGTCGTTGCCCTTCTCGTTGTCCGAAGAACTTGACGAGTAAGGCCAGTCAGTCACTGCACCATTTGTCTGAGCTGCCATTTTTCAATAGATGCAAGACTTTCGAAGAAACATACAAAAAGAGAAATTAATTCATGTCGGTGAGGATGGTACAGCATTCTTAGATTAAATATCTGACCCATCTTCTGTCCTCGGTTCTCACAACTTCAAAACCGACACCCAGAACCGATGTCTTGACCCTACAAATTTGAGACAGTGGATCGTAGTGTATGATTTAGTATGTCATAAGAACGTTTTGACGTTGCGATGGCCCGGAATCAGTCGGCTCGTCGGTGTCGGCTGAAAATCCGTCATTCCCGATTCCCGGCGTGGATCGTCGGATTTCGGCTTTGAGCTTTTATAAAGGTTCAACAGAATTTCTGTAAGTCAATAAAGAAATTATTCTACAATCTAGAAGAAAGCTCTTGGATTTAATCATTGCTCTTCCAAATCAGCCAGATTTTTACATCCTTCATACTTTCCTCCTGTTTTGACCATGGCCCCTTCAACAACCGAGGACTTCACTGAAGCCTCCACTCATCAACCCTCTATGCCCGTCAAGCCCATACACCGAGAAGGAAGCTTGATGCACAGATCTCTCGTCCAGCATCCATACATGGTAGAATCGGCAAAGGGTATCGAACTCAAGTTGTCTGATGGTCAAACCATCATTGATGGTTGTGCTGGTGCAGCTGTTGCGCTCATCGGCCACGGGAACGAAGAAGTCATCCAGGCTATAACCGACCAGGCCCATAAAGTCAGCTATGTCCATACACAATCTTATACTACTGCACCAGCTGAGGAGCTTGCCGATATCCTCTTACAGGGCAACCCCTACGGCCTTGAGAAGGCCTTCTTCGTTGGTAGTGGCAGCGAAGCTGTTGAGTCCGCCCTGAAACTGGCTCGCCAATATCACTACGAGAGAGGAGAGGTAGACAGAGTGCATATTATTTCCAGGCGCCAATGCTATCATGGAAACACAATGGCCACCATGTCTATCTCGACGAACCTTGCTCGCCGGGCTCCCTACCATGGGTTCATGTATCCCAACGTTTCTCATGTCTCACCTGCCTTTGCCTACCATTACGTAAGTTTAGTCATTCTATTAATACCCCTCATGACCTTGGGCTTCCTAGCTAGCTATAAGCCTACCATTACAAACACGACTCTGAGACCGAGGAACAATTCACAGCCAGGCTACTCGTCGAGCTTGAGGAAGAGTTTTTGAGAATTGGGCCGAAGCATGTCGCCGCCTTTATCGCGGAAACTGTGGTGGGCGCGACGTCCGGCTGCATTGCTGCTCCTGCGGGATACTTCAAGGGGGTCAGAGCTCTGTGCGACAAGTATGGAATCATTATGATACTTGACGAGATCATGTGCGGCGTCGGTCGTACAGGCACTTTCTTCGCCTTTGAACAAGAGGGAGTCGTGCCTGACATCACGACCATTGCTAAAGGTCTTGGTGGTGGCTACGCCGCTATCGCTGGGGTTTTAATTCACAAAAAGGTCGTCGACGTTCTTAGACAAGGTTCGGCGGCTTTCAACCATGGTCACACGTACCAAGCCCATCCTATCTCGTGTGCCGCTGCACTAGCTGTACAGAAGATCATCAAACGCGAGAATCTAGTTGAAAGATGTCGCAAGATGGGCTTGGTTCTCGAAAGGCTCCTTCGAGATGAGCTAAGGGACTGCAAATCAGTTGGTGATATTCGAGGGCGAGGTCTGTTCTGGGGTGTTGAGTTTGTTAAAGATCGAGCAACCAAAGAACCCTTTGACCCGTCTATCAAATTTGGTCTGATGGTGCAACAGTTGGCTTTTGAGAAGGGTGTTGCGTTATATCCAGGCGGTGCAACCATCGATGGTGTTAGAGGAGATCATATTCTGCTGGCACCGCCATTCACAGTCACGGAGGAGCAACTAGGGACTATTTGCAGAACTCTAAAGCAGGCCGTTATGGAATCAGAGGGCATAGTTCGCTCTATGTCGTAAAGAGGCTTGCTAAGATACTAGGTGTATAGAACTGAGACTGCTGGCTAGGCAATGCTAAAACTTAGAATGTATGAAGATAATCACCAATCTGACTAAGACCAAACCCAGCGACCTGGTCGGCAATTTCTCCAAAACCATGTGCTCTAGCAAGCTTTCTGGCCTCCGCAGTAAGCTTACTTTGGATAGTGGCGTTCACAAAGCGGTGCTGCTGAAGTTAGTAACCGTCACTGAGATGAATGCGATAATTTACATACCTGGTAAGGTTTGTTGTCCTTGTCATGAAGAGCAACCCAGCGATCGTCACCATTTTTGGTCCTCTGTCCGTACTGGAAGCGGTCGCTGATGTCGACAATCCAAGAGTCTTTAAGGCAACTTAGCTTGGCTCCATATACAGGCATGGGGTTGACTTACTGCCCTCTTGGTGGGCGCCAGGAATTCTGCCGATGTATTCATGGCTGTTACTGTCTTTGTAGAAACGGTCCTGGATATAAATCATGACATCTTCACCACCCTTGGATTGATTCTGGGCGTGGACAAGGTAGTAGCGGGCGGTGCGATTGCGGAACATTTGGGACCATGAGATCTCAACGGCGTCCCCTTCAGATTCCGGAGTGTAAGCGGGAATGACAAGAACATTGCCTCGCTCGGGATAAGACATTGTGAATTATTTAGTTGGAAAGTGATTATAAGTAGAAGAGTGAGAAGGCTGCTTGGTAACTGTGTCTAGAAAAATAGAGATATGCGGGAAGTGACGAGTGTTATATACTTGAAGTGACTCTATTTCAAGGCTCAACATTCAACAGTATGATGTTAGTCCAGAAGCTAACTAGGGGTCATTCCATTATGATGTGGCTATGGGAAGAGCTGAACCGACGCTCTAGACTCAGGCAGCCCTGGAATCGCCAGTGGTTCAGAAGAGCAAACTGGTAGAAATGTCTCAAGATAGGAAACTATTGGGGAATTCTAGACCACTAAAATACCCAATGAGGGTCCAGAGGTCCATTAACCTGCTGCCGAATTTGGCGCTTAGAAAGGTCGAATATGCGTGTGTTGGCACTTGCATAAAGTCTTCACCTTTAACATTTAAAAACTGTGTCAAATTCAAGCTTGTCCAGTACCACTTTTGGAAGCCCAGGGCTGGCTGAACTGCACAGCTCGCCACAAGCAATCGGCGTTGCTGAACTAGTAGTCTAGACCCATGTATGTCTCGGCCAGTCCTAGCCCGTTGAAGCTACAGTATCGATAGATAATTTCTAGTTTGTCTGGGCAAGGAAACTATCGATATTGTCTTTGATGAAACCTAGCACGTGCTTGGTGGGCCCATCATACACCAACTTGGTGCATGCGGAGGATTGGAATCGTGACATAAAGTGTGTGTCGGCTTAGCTGAGCTTAAACATGACTATCACAATGTCTTGAACTGGAAATTATGGCTAGCTGATCGACCCCTTTGGACTGAATAAGGCTCGTGGAGCTTAGTCTTTAGTGATATATGTTAAGCAAAACCTAAAGTTGCGTACAAATTGTAACATTTGTGTAATTAGTATTGAGATAGGTTCAATAGGCTTTTGAACAAGATGAGAATGACACATAAGATGTGCATGGTTTTCCTCTTGTACATCCGGCATCAGTCGGTCGTTTGCTACTCACCAATCATGTCCTATAGGCCCTTCATCGTATTGGATAGTCATAGAATCAACTACACATTTTCAGCTGCCTAGACTCTTCACCATTTAAGATCATATAAACAAGCCGAAGTCGCTGCTAACTCATGCGAGTTTCAGTCTTCCGGTTTCAGTTCATTAACTTCGTCAGCAGTAAGTTTATTCTCTTGACTTTCGTAGCAGCAAGAAGGCTTCTAGGAATACTATGAAGGTGGAGATGTATTTGCTGTAAAAGCTTTATTAAGTGGCAACAGTGAGGTTTTTTGGTAGTGGGAGCATCGTATAATGCCTAAACTATGTTTTATATAGAGTTTTTGCAGTGTCGCCTTGATTAATCTTTAAATTGGTTATCAAAACTCAAAATGAATATATTGATGACGTCAAAGGAGGCAGCCCATCGTGATTCGTAAAAGTCATTGTATTTACATGAAATTGAAGACGCGCTTGGGAAGGATGATCCTACATTCAAACTGAAAAGTTTCATTGTGATCATATATGTATTTTCTTCGTCTTGGCTTTCTTACTTGTCGAGCGATTACGGTGCCATACTGTGTCAGCCGCCCCATTCCTAACGTTGGCGGGAATAACGGCAACGGCTGAGTCCTAGCATCAGATGAGCCAAAATGCGGTGACACTGCTTTGCCTTGTCTGCCCTATCGTATTTCTTATTTCAACATGGAGAATAATTATTCTTAAAAATGTCCGCTGTAATTTCCCCGCTGACATAAACTCCGAGACCAATGGTTATTGACGATTATAATAAGGCCTGAGCAGGGTGGCAAATTTAGTTAGT